>OZ005657.1:59869122-59986122 GCA_963930645.1 Salticus scenicus
CGATTTTTTATATCTTCTACAAAGTAATTTTTGGCATTCATTGGCTGTTATTTGTCTCCCAGGTGTTATGTGAACAAATTGTACATTTTTATTGATTGTCTGGTACAAGGTGCAAAAAGATTGCGTGCTTCTGGTCAATTTGTGTATAATTTGACTTTTATTATTATTATTATTATTAAGGGTTTTTATATTTTTAATCACAAGTACACCTATTCATAATTAAGGTATTCAAAAGCTTAAATTGTTCTGAGACTGAAATTAAATTCTTTAATATTTTAATTAGATAAAAGTGCAATAAAGAATTTTGAAAATTAATGTGTAATAATTCATAAAATTCACATAAGTACTTGATATGTAAACATTTTTAAAATTTGAATGTCATTCAGACTGAACAATACAGAATTTAAAAAGGATTATATGAACTACATTTTGCTCATATGATAAGCATATATAGTGGCTTCAAAGTTACACTTTCTGTTATTTTTATAATTAACTATTTTTATATTTTAATTTTGTACTTAACTATGTTTAGCTTACTAATATGTATTGAATTTTTACTAACTTATTTTTCTTTGTGCAGTTTACAGAAATATGAGTTACATTTACACTACTTTTAAATAATATGCAATAAATGAATTTCTTTCTGTTGTATACAAATAGAAATGATTTAATGAAATCTATATTAATAAAATCAGAATTTTGTCTGTTAATTTCTCAGAATCATAAAAAATTTGTGATATCTTCACTTTTCACGCACCATGGAAGTCGGAAAGTTATTTCAGAAATTTTTGTATGTGTGTGTGTGTCTAATCGAGTCTGTATGTTTGTAATACTATTTTTGTCCGGGTATCACACGAGAGCTGCAAGACTTAATTACACATCACTTTGCATGAATTGAATTTAAATCTTTACCCAACATACAATTATATTTATCATTTTTTTTTAATTTCCCCCTATGGAGAAGGGGAAAATCGATTTTTGGACATAAATTTTGCAAATTCTGGATTTTTAAGTAGAACTCTACCAAAAATAAGACTGATGTTGAAAACAAACATGCGCTTTTGTTATGATATTTTTCAAAAACACTAATTTTTTTTTTATTCTGAGAAATTTATAAGCAAAAGTCTGATATTATTTATTATTAATGTAGATATATAATTTTTTATTATACAATATTTGTGTACATTCTCTTTCTGATGTATTGTACTCTATTTAAAATAGGTGTAAAAAATGGGTTTCAGCATGTGGCAGACCATTTTTGCTGGAAAAATCGGTGAAGCAGTTGCATGTGGGTTATAAAATTTGTGCGGAACACTTCAGGGATTCTGACTTCCTTACTCCCACAATGCACCGCATGAAACCTTCGGCAATTCCTCTTTCTACTAATGGTTTGTTTTCTTTAGTTAATTTTATAGTTCTATGTTCTATTATACTTGAGTAGCAAGTAAAATATTAACAATTTTTTTTTTCTACTTAGCATTACCACACACTGGAGAGGATCAGGCTGTGATCACCTCACTGAAACATTCGCTGAATTGTAAATTCAAGAGCATTATATCCAACAATGCAGGTAACTTTCTAATTTCAGTTAATGGCCAATTAATTCTAAAATCGTTTTACCATTTGTTTCTGCTTTTTAATTACAGTTTATTTGTATGTTAACGTGATATATATATATATATATATATATATATATATATATATATATATATATATATATTTTAAATATTACATGTAAAGTGATTCACAATCTTGTTTTATTTAAATATTTTCAGATAGTGATGGTTTGACATCAAATTCAAATATGTCTGATTCTGCAATTCTGGAAACTAATTCTGGTAAATGTAATTTTGAAATATACTAATAATTTTAACTTTCTAAACCTATACTTTGCGGGGGGGGGGGGGGGGATTATAATCATAAAAATAATCCCAGTTGCAGAATTTTCTGAATCTGCAGCAAAATAAATTTTATCTGCAAATCATGAATGTTGGACTAAATCTGGCATTACTGGAAGTAATAGCAATTCATAAAGTATATAGAATTTGCTTCTACAAAGAAAATAAATCAAGACTGTATAACAAATAAAATAATCTATAGACATAATGCAAATTATAAGTGTATAAGCCTTAATATTTCTTTTTTTAGCTGTTAAATTGATCTGCAGAGCTTTAATCAATCTGCAGCACTTGCTGCCATGTTACTGTTTCTGCTATTGGTAAAGTAGTTCAACTGAGACTTTGATGTATTTATACATTAATGGTTAAATTTATATTTTCATTAGTATAGTAGCCAGAAGAAGCAGTTTCTTTACTGGCTTTTACAGCATTTTTTTTTTTTTTTTTTTTTTTTGGGGGGGGGGGGGGGAGAAGATTGAAGCAGTTAGAAATGATGGATACAAGTGTGTGTTTTAATAAATTCTATATATCATTAATATAAAATTATGGAATTTAAATAAATATGTTAATAATAGTAAAGTATAATGAAGAAAAAAAAATTGTATGTATAAAATTTACAAAGATAAAATGATAAAAATTACATTTTTTTTTTTTTTTTTTTTACTTTAAAGTTTGGCAAAAAAAAAAAAAAAAAAATCTTCACCCAATTAATAGAGATTATTGCTCACACTATCATTAACTACAGTGAAGGTAAATTAGTAGTTTTACTTATAGCAAATAATTTCTGAACTCTTTTTAACATGTGTTTCTATTGATAGTTTGTTGTTTGTATGTTATTGACTTAATTTTATATGTATACATAAATTAATTTATAAATGTTATATTTACAATGCATTCATTATTTTGTTTCATTTAAAAAATTTCAGATACTGCTGGTTTGATATCAAATTTGAACATGTCTGATGTTACAATTATGGAAACTAGTTCTGGTAAGCGTAATTTTGAAATATTGAAAAAATTTCATTTTGCAAACATATACTGTACAAAAAAAGAATTGTAATCATAAAACTAATGAGGTTTTTCACAAGGCTGGTTTTCTACCAACAAAAAGTAGTTTCTGTCCTGCCAATGGAATAAAGTAATTATAATTGGATTAAACTAGTAGAATCTGGCATTAAATGGCAAAAGCTCATTTCATGACATTATCTGACTTTGTTTTATTAGTACTGAACAATTGAAATTTGATTTAAATATGATATATCTTAGTATAAATAAATGTATCTCTACAAATTCATAATTGTGAATATCTTAATTTGTATATTTTTATTGAACTTCAGGTGAAACTTCAGACTTTAAAAACAGACATACAATTCATACCAGTACACCTAAGAGATGCTTACAAGTAATGCAAGGTAAGTTTTTGAAATAATGTCGTCTTAGATATATAACATTTTTTTTTTTTTTTTCAATAAAACTTCATAGAAAAAATTGTGGAGTTAGGGACAAGAAAGTGCAGAGCCGCACTTGTTACCTTTTAACATTGGGCGCTGATTCTGAAAATTGTTAATTCGAAGGTATCAACATATTTTTAGGTGACTTATTTGTATTGGAACTCTGCTTTTGCACCAGTTGCTTGTATGTGTGATATTAGATTGTTATATAGTAATGGAGAGGAATAGAAACTTTATAACTTTTTGAAATAATGTCGTTTTGTTGATAATTTTTTGATTATCATATGCCATGCATTTTCACATTCAGAGATTTTATATATATATTTCTTGCATCAACTTGTTCTTATTTCTTATCTTTTGAACCAATCATCTGATTGAACAATCAGTTAATTGGTTTAAAATGTATTAAATGAATTCCCCATTTTAAATTAAAATTAATAATTTAAAAAAAAAAAAAAAAGGATGCAGCTTCCTCCTTATGCATGAATCTGCAAATGCATGAAATATGAATTTGGAAAATGGTCGCAAAACCACATTCTTTCAATGAGTTAAAAAGCATCTCTTTTTCTGCAATACAATATACCAATCCTATATGATATACAGTATGCACAAATGCGTGGTAATGCTCAGGGGAAAAAAAAAACAAACTTACAATTAATATTTATTAGGTTACCAGAAAGGTATCGATACCCTCAAGTCGTACCATGAATTGATACTTTCATACTACCTGGCATATGTTAAAATTAACGAAATGTGGCTTGGTACTTCCTTGCCCCTGATCCACATGATTTTGATAAGGCAAATTAAAAGAAATTATGTATAATGTAGAAATATTTCATTATTGTTAGAATGGATCACAATCAACATTGTGGAATATACTACTTTTAAAAGTTTTATTCTTAAAAATAACTTAAGCTTACAACATTTTTAAAAGACTGATGTGAACGATGTTTTAAATTCTTAAATACTCTGCTTTAGATGATGTTTCTGAAGAAGTGCACCATGTATCACCTGTGCAAGCTGTTATTTGTGGGATGAATAGTGACAATGAAAATGGTAATTATGAAGCATTACAATTATTTTGTGAATGCCTAGAATTGCATAAAATTAGTTTCCTTCTTTCAGTACATTTATAAATATGTAACCAAAGATAAAGAAGATTTGGCAGGGTAATTTCTAGAGCTACTGAACTGATTTAAAACATATTTTCAATAATCAAAAGCTACATTATCCCTGAATTGCTATAGGTTATAATTAATTTTGATAAAATATTTTTTTTAATTTGAAATTTCAATATTTTAATTAAAATCCCCATAAAAATTTAAGGAAAAAGTATTGAAATGTGAGCAATTTTACCAATGAACAGTGTGTCTATGAGGAAAAATGTTGGGCTATGAATCAGATATTGTGATTTAAATAGCCGTGAAGGAAAATTGCTTAATTTTTTTTTTTTTTTTTTTTTTTTTTTCTCATTCATAAAGTCATTATGTTCATTATTCGGTTACCGTTACATAATTTTTAGAACAGTCAAATTATGCAATATTATGTTCTAAAAATTCATAGATTGTATAGAAACCAATGTAAAATTCAGTTAAGTTGAAAAATAAAGTCTCGAGGTGTGTTTAAAAATTCTGTTTTGTTTTATTGTTTCTTCACAAACAATTTCCTAAGTCTAATGTACGTGAGTATTAATTCATTAACTGTTATATTCAATATTTATTCTGTGTATTGTAATTTTCTTTTTTTTTTCTCTGAAATATAGCGAAAAGGCGAAGACTCAATGATGAGACAGTTGAAATTTGTCAAAGTTTTGCTATAGATCGTACTTCGGAACCATCCTGCAGTTACACACAAACAACTTCTCAAACCAGTACACCTAAGAGATGCTTACCAGTAATGCAAGGTAAGTTTTTGAAATAAAAGTTATATATCTAAGAAGATCTATATATATATTATATATGTATATATATATTTTTTTTATTTATTTATTTTTATTTTTTTTTTTAAATAAAACTTCATACAATAAAGTGGAGTTATGGACAAGAAAGTACCAAGCCGCATTTGGTTAACTTTTAATACTGGGCACTCATTCTGAAAAATATCGATTCAAAGGTATCAACATAGTTTTCGAGGACTTATTCGTATTGGAACTCAGATTTTGCACCATTTGCTTGCATGTGCGTGTGAGAGAGAGAGAGATTGGATTGTTGTATTGTATTGGAGCAGAAAAGAAATTTTAAGTTTTTGAAAAATGTGGTTTTGTAACCATTTTCTGAATATCATATTTCATGTGTGAAGAAGTTGTTGCAATCAGATTTTATATACTTGAACCTCATTAACATGAATCTCAAGAAGGATAAAATATTTGTTCATGTTATCAGTAGTTCATGCTATCAGAAACTAATCTTCATTTTGACAGAGATTGTAGTAACAGTTCATGTTAACGAGGTTCAACTGTGTGTGTGTATGTATATATATATATATATATAATATAATAATATAATAATGATGATCTATTAAGCATCGTAGAAGCCAAGAAACACATACAAGATCACTGAAACACCAATGACCAATAAGATTAAAAGTTTCTTTGAGAAGTTCAGGAAAATATATTTTTATCAGGGGATGAAATACACAAATTTAAAGAAACCAGATTTATTAATTAACAGCCTGCAAAACAAAAAAAAATCAATAAAGTAACACAACAAATCTTAACTTACAACCATAAACTTTATCAAAATTTATGAAAAAATAATTTAAGTAACTTAAGATAGGAAGGAGGCAGGCGGCAAGACTTGTGACTTGCTTGTGGTATTAAACTAGTTTCATATATACATACATACAGAGGTCGGTCCAGGTAAAAATTGGGACTTATTTGCTGCCCTTTCACAGAATTCAAATCTCTAAAATTAGCCCCTTCACAAAATTCAAATCCATAAAATGAGTTCCTTCACAAAATTCAGATTCATAACAGCCCTTTCACAAGATTTATTTAAAAAAAAAAAAAAATGATTTTGTAAAAATTTTCTACGTTAACAGTAATTTTTTTTTATTTATTTATTTATTTATTTTTTTTAATGAGTGTCTATACTTGGTTCAGTAATATGTTGTTAACTTGATGTTAAACATTAGAGTAACTGCTAAAGTGAAAGGTTTTGTGCAACAGTTCTTTTTATTACAAAAAGAAATAAATTTTCACTAAATTATTTTATTTTTCACAAAAATTAAAATCTGGGTCAACACTTTTTTATATGTATATTTGCTTGCATCAACTTGTTTTAACTTTCAAATAATTTAAATTTAAATTCTTATTTTTTATCTTTTGAACCAATCATCAGACTGAAGAATTGATATTTGGTTCAAAAGGTATTCAAAGCCGCATTTGAGATTTAAATTTATTTAAAAGGGGGTGGTGGGAAACTGAATGCAGCTACCTCCTCATGCTTGAATCTGAAAATGCATGAAACATGATATTCGAAAATGGTCGCAAAACCACATACTTTCAATAAATCAAAAAACATCTCTTCCTCTCCAATGCAAAACACCAATCCAGGGTTTTAACCCCCCCCCCTTTTTTTTTTTTGAGGGGGGGGGGTTAATTGGGGGTTTTATATTAAATGTAGAATAACACTATTGGGGTCGAATAGTAAATTTATTTAAAAAGAGAACAGTTTTAGACTAAAAGAACACTTATTCAGAGCCTGATTAAGGCCTGCCTAGGACGATTTTGGTCTCCCCCCCCCGAAATGCAATGGGTAATTGGTGACGGTCTGGGATTTACCCGTAACGAGATCCAGGACATGCCATCACGATGTTGATCCTCTACAGTGAGGACCTTCACTTCGGTGACCACCAAAGGTATAATTTGGATTCAAAAAGTTAATTTTTTTTTTTTTTTTTTAAATATTGAGAAAATTTTACAAAGTTAAGAAAATGTAACTGGATACCAACTTGAAGTTTAGTGGGTTCAGCGTTGCATTAGAGCTAGGCAGTAAGAAATTGGCGACGATCTCTGAGATCTACCCTTACGTGTGATTCGTAGACATGCCATACAATTTTGATCCTCCACAAAGGGAACTGGATTTCAACTAAAGATTATTATCATTAGTTAACTTTCAGTTAATTTTTTCAAGGAAATCTTTGCCAAAAATAGCATTTTAAATTTTTAAAATTATTATGGTGCCCCCAGATAGAGGTGTCCTAGGCCGAGGCCTAGTTAGCCTGTGCGATAATCAGGCCCTGAACTTATTACAAAATAACTGTAATTAATAAATTAAACAACCATCATGTACTTAATATAATAGCAAAACGTGGCTTGGTACTTCTTGCCTCTGATCCACATGATTTTGATAAAGCAAAGTAAAAAGAAATAATATATAATATAGAAATATTTCCTTATTGTTAGAATGGATGACAATCATAATTATGAAGTATTTTACTTTAAAAAGTTTTATACTAAAAAATAACTTACACTTATGATATTTTTAAAAGGCAGATTTGAGCGATGCTTTAAATTCTTAAATATTCTGTTTCAGTTGATGTTTCTGAAGGAATGCACCATGTATCACCTGTACAAGCTGTAATTCGAAGAATGAATAGTGACAATGAAAATGGTAAATATGAAATGTCATAATTTTTTTGTGAATGTGTAGAACTGCATAAAATTAGATTCCTTATTTCAGTACATTTATAAATGTGCAACCAAATGTAAAGGAAGATTGGGGAGGGTAGTTTCTGGAACTACTGAATTGATTTTAAAAATACTTTCATTAGTCAAACAAAAGCTATACTATTCCTGAATGCTATAGGCTATATTTAATTTTGATAAAATAATTTTTTTATTTTGAAATTTCAATACTTTAATTGCAATTCCCATAAAGGTATTTGAGGGGGAGGGGGAAAATATTGTAACAAAAGCATTTTACCTATGAACAGTGTGGCTACGGGATAAAGCATTGGGCTATGAAACCAGATATTGTGAGTTCGATCCCCGTCTGGGGAAATTGCTTAAAAGTAATTTATTTTTTTTTAATCTAATTTTTTTTCTCATTCTTCAAGTGATTATGTTAATTACATTTATGTTCATTATTCGGTTACAGTTACATAATTTTTATAACATTTTATTGAATTATGGAATATTATGTTCTAAAAATTCATCAATTGTATATAAACTGATGTAAATATCAGTTGAATTGAAAAATGGTCTCTAGGTATGCTTAAAAATTGTTATTTTGCTTTAGTGTTTTATAAGTCTAACCTATGTGACTATCAAATTAATTCAATATATTAATTATTTTATTCAATTAATTACTCAATATATTAATTTAATAATTTTCTCTTTTTTTTTTCCTCCAAAATATAGGCAAAAGGCGAAGACTCAATGACGAGACAGTTGAAGTTTGCCAAAGTTTTGCTGTAGATCGAACTTTAGAACCATCCTGCAGTCGAACTCCAACAACTCAGTCTCTGGTCTGCCGTCGTGTCATCACCCCAAAAACCAGGAAAATAAAAAGTTTAAGCAGCAAATTAGAATTCTTGCAAAAGAAACATGCAAAATATTCTCAGCAGTTGACTATGAAAAATATTCTGGGACGTATTAAGCAACTGGTTTCTCCCATAATGTACCAGTTCATAGCATCTCAAATACAAAAGACCAACCTTTCTCCATTTGCAAGACGTTGGTCTATTGAAGAAAAAAACTTTTTCCTTCAAGTTCTTCTCGCTGGTCCTAGAGCGTATAGAGTGTTAAGTACTCATTTAAAAATACCCACTGAGAAAACCCTAAAAAAATCATTCTCTGGCATAGATATTCAGCCTGGTTTCGTAGAATCAGTTTTATCAGCACTCAAAGTCGTAACGCCGAAAATGAAACCTAGAAATCGACGCTGTATATTACTTTTCGACGAAATGAAAATCACTCCTAGTTTTAGTTACAACCAGAAAACAGATCAAATCATCGGATTCGAAAGTTATGGAGGCAACTTCCGAAATTCCTCGAAACTAGCCAATTATGCCCTCGTTTTCATGGTTCGAGGAATATGTATGAAGTGGAAGCAGGTATTTGGAATATTTTTTTCTGCTAGTGGAGCACCATCAAACATTTTGAAGCAGCTTGTTATAACAGGACTTACGAAGTTGTTCGATTCGGGCTTAGAACCTGTGGCTTTGGTATGTGACATGGGCATTCACAATCAAAAGCTATACTTTTCAGAATTAAAAATATCTCCAGAAGAACCATTCTTTGATTGTAATGGAAATAAAATATTTTGTCTGTTTGACCCTCCACATTTGCTGAAATGTCTACGGAATAACTTTGCCAATTATGACGTAACATTTTCAGATTGAAAAATTGCTAAATGGAAGCACATTGTTGATCTGTATAAATTTGATCAGAAGCAAATTTACAGCGTTGTTAGGAAACTTACTGATAGACACATATTTCTTAAAAACCTCGACAAAATGAGCGTTCGAAGGGCTGCCCAGGTTTTAAGCCGTTCTGTTGCTGGAGGTTTATGCTATCTTGTCTCCTTACATGCATTACCAGAAGAAGCTAAAGACACAGCACATTTTTGCTATTCTATCAACGAGTTGTTTGACAGTGTCAATGGCCAGCTTCTCAGACATCCAACAAATCCTTTGCTGTCTGCAGTAACAGAGAATTCAGAGCACCATCACAAGTGGGAGGACAGCAAGCATGTTTTGCAGTCCATCACTTTCAACACCAATGGGAAAAAAATTAATTTCCCAAGTATGCAAGGATGGCTGGTAACTTTATCGGCCTTCCAGCAATTGGTGCCCACTTTACTAGAAGAAATGCCATTTGTGCTAATGAATCGCTTCAATCAAGATGCACTGGAGAATTTCTTTTCACAGGTAAATACTCGTACACTTTGTAGATATATGTTATAAAAATTATGTGCAATGAATTAGTTTTTTGATTGAATTAACATTTCAGCATTAAAAAAAACGATTATTAAAAATAATTATTTGGTGATAAATTAATTTTCAGTAACTTTCATAATGTTACGTAGTTTAACAAAACTTTGTTATAAAAATGTATATTATATAGTTATAAATCTACAGATTGAAATACTTTTAAATCGAATGTTGTTTGTGTACAGCAATGTGTCATTACATATCATTCAACAGATAAAATTTTGTATTCATATTTAATTTGCTGATTAAAATTTCAAAAATGATGAATGTATTTCAAAAATTTTAATATTAATATCTTTGTCAAGTATTCAAAATTAAAATAAATTTTTATGTGTCTAATTCAATCTGTTTTTTATTATTAACTAGCAGGCTACGCCCGCTTCGCTGGTCACTATTTTTAAATGAATCACTATAATTAATGAATTCTCAAAATTGCATTTATTTTTATCATGTGATAAAAAAAAGAGAGAAAAATTTCTGATCAGGGAAAAATGTAGCATCATACACATGTATTCCTGCACCATCCTTATGATTTCTCAAAACTCCATGTCATTACTCATAAACTTTCATTCTTAAGAAAAGAAATTTTAAAAAACATCATGTAGCATTGAGTACCTATTCCTTCCTCATCCTTAGAGCCCCTCCTAATTAACCTACATATACCAATTTTGAATGGTCTAACTCAATTAGCTGAGATGCGAAAGAAAACCTAATCAGGATACCTTAAAACATGTAAATCAGGGAAAATCTCGAATTCCACTTTCGATAATATAAAAGAACTTTAAAGTATTTTTCGAATGATGTATTAAATAATCATAATTTGAATTTGAAATATTCAAATTTTAAAATATTACAGCACCATCTGGCGGTAGAAATTTCTGTGATCTACTGTTCAATTCCAAATCAACAAAGCTTTCAAATGATGTATTACTTATGAAATTATTTTAATTAGAAGCTGAGATACAAAAGAAAAACTATTAAGGACACCTCAAAACGTGTAAATCAGGTGAAATCTTGAATTCCACTTTTGATAATGTAAAAGAACTTTAAAGTATCTTTCGAACGATGTATTAAAATAATTTAATTAGAATTGAAAATATTGAAATTTTAAAATATTACAGTGCCATCTGGCAGTAGAAATTTCTGTAATCTACTGTTTGATTCCAAATCAATAAAGCTTTCAAATGATATATTACTTATGAAATTATTTTAATTAGTAGCTGAGATACAGGGTTGGCAAGGTTTCGGACACTTTGGTAAAAACCATGGTTTTTACCGTCCTGTCCTAAACTGTCCAAAACTATAGTTTTTAATAGAATTGTATTTTATTAAAATCATAGAAATGTTCAAAGAATTTACAAAATAATTATTATAACTATATGTGCATATACATATATAATTATTAATTGATATTTTGTAACTTTTTCCAGTACTTGCCATTGTTTTAAATTTCATAATATATATTATATAGAAAGAACAATTATAGTATATAAAAGTAAAATATTTTTATTACTGAAGATTTAATGAAAAAAAGCAGATAATTTTGTCTCAAATATTGATATATGTAATATTTACACACACACACACATAAGCAATATGAATAAATATCATATTTGCTTAAAATATCTTTAATTATTATGCTTTTCTTTAAAATAATGATATGTTTTTAAAAAAATCTTGAAATAAATAATTATATATATACATATTAATCAATGTAATTTTTTTTTTTTTTTCCAATGAAGAAGGATGAAACATTTATGCAGAATTGTTAAATTTCTTAAATACATTTGTTTATATTTGGTATATTTTAATGTATATTCCCTTAAGGAAAGAATCTTTAATAAAACAATTTTTAAACAGAATTTCTGCAAAATAATGGATAAGTATGTCATGAAAATATATATATATATATATATATATATATATATATGAATAAAAATAAATTAGCTGACTATTCAGTTTGAATGTATTATCGCACATTTTTCATTGTAAGAAAAATTTTAAGTGTATTTAAATTTTTATTTTTTATGGCTATTGCTAAATTTTAAATTTAATTTCACATATTAAAAAAAAAAAAAATTCAGCGTGAAATGCCTTTAATTACTAATAATTGTGCTAAGAATGAAGGGGTTACAAAATGGAATTTCTCATAATTTTAAGTTTTAGAAAGTTTCAGACACTTTTGGACGGTAAAAACCACCTGTCCTGTCCAAAACCAGTTTCGGATGTCCTAATCTGCAACCCACAAAAGAAAACTGATTCAGGAGATCTCAAAAGATGTAAATTAGGTGAAATATCGAATCTCACTTTCGATAATATAAAAGTACATCATTGCATAATGTGGCTATAATGTAGACTTTGTGTTATAGTATTTATATACTTTTCATTGAATAGTAAAAATGTTCTTCTTTCCATAGGCCCGCAGGAGAGGAGGCAACGATGTCCATCCATCAGCACTAAATTTTTTGTTAAGAAGCAGGCTCCTACTTGCAGAGGGAATCATTAATCTTTGTAAGGATTCCAACTGTGAGCAAGATAGTGATGTTCCTTTGGTGCCTGTGAATTTGCTGAATTCCAATGTTGCATCAGCAACACAAACATTCACCATAGATGAGTCAACTTTTGTTGACATTGATGAATTGTTAAGTGAAGTTGATACGTTAGCACAAGACGTAGTATTTTCTGAGAACCCTGCAGCATTTGTCGGCGGGTATCTTGCCCGGTTTCTACTCAGAAGTGGAAGAGCTGTCTGCACAGACTGTGATGATTGTAAGAAACTTTTGACCCGAGAGGAATATTTAACTTCAAAAACAATATTCATGGGGTTTAAAAAGTACGATTTTGTGAAGTTTGGCTTGGTGTACCCAACGGAAGCACTCATAAACACAATTGTTAATTTTGGGTTTGCATTTAGAAGGCTGTTCAGTTTGATTTCAAACAAACCTGGGATTAAACAACAAATAGTTGAAAACCTATTAAATATAAATCATGATTGGTTCAATTGTCAAACACATTCCGAAACTGGCTGGTTCCAGTTAGTAAATTTTTACACTAGGATGATGATTTTTAATAAAGTTAAGTTCCTGTCAAGTAAAATTAAAAAAAATAATTCAGCCAAAATAAATAAACTTCATTAAAATTCATTTTTTTTTTATTGGCAAATATTAAAAAATATGTGAAGTATTTATAAATTATGATAACTGGAAAAACTTTAAACCTCAAAATAATTAGGAAATACCCATAATCCTCGGCAACCTGCTTGCAGTTAAGCACTGAAGGCTTCTACTGATGTTTACAATAAGTAAAATATTTATCTGATTTTACATCCTGTTCATAAATTTCTACTGTTCTAGTGCTGAGTATTGTGCCTCAAGCAATTTTAGTGATGCATATATCAAAAAATAACTTCTCAAATTATTTGACATGCTAATGTGAATAATATAATATGTTTTTGGAAAACTTTCCTTCGACATTTATCATTTGAATGATCTTCTCGTGTTTAAATAATGTGTCATGTGCTTTCAAGGACCTTTGTGATACTAATATCAAAGCAAATTTTTCCGGTGATAATTTGCTTTTGAATGTGTGAAATGACATACATTCATGATTTTTCTATTAACCAAGAGCTCTCCATAAATTTATACTGCATCAGTGCTGTTTGCTGTACTTCCAACGAAAATTGTGATGTACAATGCACATAAGTGCAACTTTCTCAAATGATTTTACATCCTGTTCATACATTTCTACTGTTTCAGTGCTGAGTATTGTTCTTCCAACAATTTTTGTCATGCATATATCAGAGAAAATTTTCTCAAATTATTTGACATGCTAATGTACATAATATAATATGTTTTTGGAAAACTTTCCTTCGACATTTATCATTTGAATGATCTTCTCGTGTGCAAATAATATGTCATGTGCTTCCAACGATTCTTGTGATGCATATATCAAAGAAATTTTTCTCAAATTATTTGACATGCTAATGTGCATAATATACTATGTTTTTGGAAAACTTTCCTTCGACTTTTATCATTTGAATGATCTTCTTGTGTGCAAATAATGTGTTATGTGCTTCCAAGGACCTTTGTGATACTAATATCAAAGCAAATTTTTCCGGTAATAATTTGCTTTTGAATATGTGAAATGACATACATTCATGATTTTTCTATTAACCAAGAGCTCTCCATAAATTTATACTGCATCAGTGCTGTTTGCTGTACTTCCAACGAAAATTGTGATGTACAATGCACATAAGTGCAACTTTCTCAAATGATTTTACACCCTGTTCATACATTTCTACTGTTTCAGTGCTGAGTATTGTTCTTCCAACAATTTTTGTCATGCATACACTGTTAAAAAAATGCAACTTTGCTGCCAGAAATTCTCTGAAATTACAGAAAAATACGTTTTGTCAACGTAATTTTTCCGTAATTTACGACTTTTTTCTCAAATTACAGAGAATTTCTGGCAGCAAAGTTGCACTTTTTTAACAGTGTATATCAGAGAAAATTTTCTCAAATTATTTGACATGCTAATGTGCATAATATAATATGTTTTTGGAAAACTTTCCTTCGACATTTATCATTTGAATGATCTTCTCGTGTGCAAATAATATGTCATGTGCTTCCAACGATTCTTGTGATGCATATATCAAAGAAATTTTTCTCAAATTATTTGACATGCTAATGTGCATAATATACTATGTTTTTGGAAAACTTTCCTTCGACTTTTATCATTTGAATGATCTTCTTGTGTGCAAATAATGTGTTATGTGCTTCCAAGGACTTTTGTGATACTAATATCAAAGCAAATTTTTCCGGTAATAATTTGCTTTTGAATATGTGAAATGACATACATTCATGATTTTTCTATTAACCAAGAGCTCTCCATAAATTTATACTACATCAGTGCTGTTTGCTGTACTTCCAACGAAAATTGTGATGTACAATGCACATAAGTGCAACTTTCTCAAATGATTTTACATCCTGTTCATACATTTCTACTGTTTCAGTGCTGAGTATTGTTCTTCCAACAATTTTTGTCATGCATATATCAGAGAAAATTTTCTCAAATTATTTGACATGCTAATGTGCATAATATAATATGTTTTTGGAAAACTTTCCTTCGACATTTATCATTTGAATGATCTTCTCGTGTGCAAATAATATGTCATGTGCTTCCAACGATTCTTGTGATGCATATATCAAAGAAATTTTTCTCAAATTATTTGACATGCTAATGTGCATAATATACTATGTTTTTGGAAAACTTTCCTTCGACTTTTATCATTTGAATGATCTTCTTGTGTGCAAATAATGTGTTATGTGCTTCCAAGGACCTTTGTGATACTAATATCAAAGCAAATTTTTCCGGTAATAATTTGCTTTTGAATATGTGAAATGACATACATTCATGATTTTTCTAATAACCAAGAGCTCTCCATAAATTTATACTGTATCAGTCTGTTTGTTGTGGTTCCAACGAAAATTGTGATGTACAATGCACATAAGTGCAACTTTCTTAAATGATTTTAGGTCCTGTTCATAAATTTCTACTGTTCCAGTGCTGAGTATTGTTCTTCCAACAATTTTTGTTATGTAAATATCAAAGAAATTTTTTTCTAATGATTTGACATGCTAATGTGAATAATATAATATGTTTTTGGAAAACTTTCCTTCGACATTTATCATTTGAATGATCTTCTCGTGTTTAAATAATGTGTCATGTGCTTTCAAGGACCTTTGTGATACTATTATCAAAGCAAATTTTTCCGGTGATAATTTTGCTTTTGAATGTGTGAAATGACATACATTCATGATTTTTCTATTAACCAAGAGCTCTCCATAAATTTATACTGCATCAGTGCTGTTTGCTGTGCTTCCAACGAAAATTGTGATGTACAATGCACATAAGTGCAACTTTCTTAAATGATTTTAGGTCCTGTTCATAAATTTCTACTGTTCCAGTGCTGAGTATTGTTCTTCCAACAATTTTTGTTATGTAAATATCAAAGAAAATTTTTTCAAATGATTTGACATGCTGTGAGTAATATGTTTTTTAAGACTTTCCTTCGACATTTATCATTTGAATGATCGTCTTGTGTTCAAATAATGTGTCATGTGCTTCCATGGACCTTTGTGATACTAACAGACATGCCAAGTCTCCTGCTTTTTGCTTGTTTTTCTATGCTCCTGATTTTTCTGATGTTATTTTTATCTATCCCTCTTAGCATAACGTATGCTAAAAATTTGAAAGAAAATTGAAATTTATCTTGCCCTGCAATTTATCAAGTTCAGTTTGAATGTGAATTACTATACAATAATTTTTGCTAAGAATAAATTTTTAACTTTTTTTTTGCATAAAGAAAAATGTCTGATTATGAAAAGATTTTTTTTTTCAAATGCCATAACTATTGAAAACTTAAAGGATTCAAGTTTCATTAGAATATATCTGATATTTTCATTTCTTTGTTACCTTTTCTTTTACAAAGATAATTAAGATTCTTATTGTTTTATATTAGAAGAAAAGTAATAAATCTGTGTATTTTGACTTAAATGTTAAACAACTGTATGTCTGTTTTTTTTTTTTTTTTTTTTTGTTAGTTTGTTTTTCTGCAATAAACATATATTATTCATTTAATTTTAATACTGATGCTTTGTAAATACCTCCTAAACTTATAAAGCTTTACTTAAAATTAAATTTATATTTTTTCTTACAAACTTTCTTGTTGGGAAAAGTCTTGCGATTCCAATGAATATTGTGATGCACAATGCACATAAGTGCAACTTTCTCAAATGGTTTTACATCCTGTTATAATTTCTACTGTTCCAGTGCTGAGTATTGTGCTTCAAACAATTTTTGTGATGCATATATCAAAAAAAAAAAAAAATTCTTAAATTATTTGACATGCTAATGTGCGTATTATGTTTTTGGAAAACTTTCCTTCGACATTTATCATTTGAATGATCTTCTCGTGTTCAAATAATGTGTCATGTGCTTCCAAGGACCTTTGTGATACTAATATCAAAGCAAATTTTTCCAGTAATAATTTTGCCTGTATCAGTGCTGTTTGTTGTGCTTCCAACGAAGATTGTGATGTACAATGCACATAAGTGCAACTTTCTCAAATGATTTTACATCCTGGTGATACATTTCTACTGTTTCAGTGCTGAGTATTGTTCTTCCAATGACTTTTGTGATGCATATATCAAAGAAAATTTTCTCAAATTATTTGACATGCTAATGTGCGTAATATGTTTTTGAAAACTTTCCTTCGACATTCATCATATGAATCATCTTCTCGTGTTCAAATAATGTGTCATGTGCTTCCAAGGACCCTTGTGAAAGTAATATCAAAGCAAATTTTTCCAGAAGTACAATGTACATATCAAGTGCAACTTTCTTAAATGATTTTAGGTTCTGTTCATAAATTTCTACTGTTCCAGTGCTGAGTATTGTTCTTCCAACAATTTTTGTTATGTAAATATCAAAGAAAATTTTTTCAAATTATTTGACATGTGCGTAATATGTTTTTTAAAACTTTCCTTCGAGATTCATCATTTGAATGATATTGTGTTCAAATAATGTGTCATGAGCTTTCAAGGACCTTTATGATACTAATATCAAATCAAATTTTACCTGAAATAATTTTGCATGTGAATGAGTGAAATGTAATACATTCATGACTTTTCTCTCATTTGAGTGCTCTTCATAAATTTTTACTGTTCCAGTGCTGTGTGTTCTGTTTCTAATGACAATTGTGATATACATATCAAGTGAAACTCACAAATGACTTCATATCCTCTTCATGTATTTCTACTGTTCCAGTGTGTATTACAACAACAATTTTAATTTGAATCTTAAATTAAGTATTTTAGCAACAATCTTTGCATGCAACTTTAAAGTTAGTATTTTGGAGAAATTTAAAGCTTAAAGTTTGATAATTGATACTTTGAAAAAAAAAAAGTAAGCTTTCGTTATTGTGTGAGGGAGATATTTTACCAATTACATTTTTTTTTTAAGTTTTAAAGCAAATTAAGATATATTTTACTTTTCTCATAAAAACTATTTATAACCAGTTGTAAGTGTTTGTCAAAGTAAGTTCCTGTAAATGGATGTCCTACCAGACTTATGGCATCATTTTCCTCAGGAAAATTAAAACGTAATCAATGGTGTAAAATAAGAAAAATAAATAAATAAATGGCAGTGTTGCTATTGGTAACAAAACATTGTCAGGATATAAATAATAAAAAGCATTATTGGATATTTTTAATGAAAAAAGGAATTTAGGATTGTAATTTGTCCTCTGCAAATATCTTTTTTTTTTTTTTTTTTTTTCCTTTTAGAAAGTTAATTTTCTTACTGGCTAGTTTTTTATGTATTTATATATGTTTTAATAATGAAGTATTGTCTTGTCTATATAACTGACTGCATTTCTTTTTGCTAAAATCTCATTTCAATTTTCTTTAACCATATTTTGGGATAAAAATTAAAAAATATTTTTTTTTAAGATTCAAATTGATTTATAAATGATAGCATCTTCTAATTTACCATTGAAAATGTTTTATCATTACACCATTGTACATTTCTGTGATAAATTCATATTTTTAATTGGCAATTTTTTTTTTGCCCCATATAGTTTTCAATGTGTAAAATTATCTAGCTGTACACGAAAAACATACAGAGTGGGTGTTATATAGTGGCCTGAATTAACTAAAAAATTCAATAGTAAACTGTACTTTTGTACAGAGAAAACAAATCTCGAGTGACTCCATTAGACTTTCCAAACATTAAGTAATTAATGGTTCCATAAATCAGGCATGAGAATTATCCGCGATTTTCCGCATTTTGTGATTTTCATTAATTTTGCAATTTCTTTTATTTTGTTAAAATTAATCTCCAATAACAATCAGTGTTCAAGCGCTCCACGAAAAACTTTAGAAATCTTTTTCCATCCAAAATATAAATATCAATATTCATTTTAAACGTGCTTTTTATATTCTATAACATATAACAGAACAGAATTATTCAATATTTCTCACTCATGTAATTTTTTTTGTCCTCCTCTCCCCCCTTTTCATCTCTAACCATTGCCAATCAAACATTCTGCGGGAAGCCTTTCCCATTTTCCACCACCAGTCAATGTTATTAAATGTTGATTGCTAGCTAATGCTTTTTTTTTTTTTTTTTTTTTTTTTTTTTTTTTTTTTTTAAACACATGTTCTATTGTGTTGATGTGTTATTCTTTTAGTTTTATTTGTCACTTTGAAAATATTTTGTATAGTTTTTTCCTGTGAGCATTATTTTTTCATATGAAATAAATTTTATGAACACATTTGTATAGTTTTCCCCGCACACGTTATTCTTCATTTGAAAATAATTTTATGAACACGCATGTTTCCTCTTTTTTTCATTTTCTGCACTCTCATGCCTGATAAATAAATTAAAATAAGACATGTTAAATAAACCAAAGTGCAAATTATAATTGGCTGTATAAATTTTCAGCTCAATCAAATGAAGCATTAGAAATTTATTGCACTTAAAAAAAATTTAGCCCATGCACCATAACAATGAATTTTTTTTTATGTATCTGTAAAAAAAAAAAACTGTATGATAGATTCACTAAAATCTGTACAGTTTGTGCGACAGTGACTTAAATGTATAAATTTTCAGATTAGACATATAATGTGTTGGACACTATCACACTTTTAAAAGTTTGGTACCGTAGGTCATAATGATAAAGATTTTTTTTTTTTGTGTGTGTGTGTATCCCTGTAAAAAAAACTAAGTGCTAGATTCATCAAAATCAATAGGGTCTGTTCTATGGTGTTCATTCACATACATACATACATCATTGTAAAAATGAACTCAGCAGACCTTAAAACGTACAGAAATACCAAAATTTGAAAGTGTGATTTTTGAAATTACAATACTTTTCTCACATATGTATGTTCGGAAATGAAAAATATGTACTAGATTTTAAAAAAAAGTACTAAAAATTTCGTCACCAAATAGTGACAAAATTTTAAAAGTTACCAAGAGGGTCATATACTACAGATGTAATGCAAAATTGTATAGATATAGTAAATTTCTTTCTATTCTGAAAAAATAAAAATAAAAAAAGACTGACTTTATCATATTTCACTTTTTAAAAAAATATTAAGTATGTATTTCATTTTGACATAGAATATGGGGATTTCCGTAACATTTCTTCTGTTTTAGTTTTGTGTTATGCAGTTTTAATATACCTATTCAGTGAAAGGCAAAGTAGGAAATAGGTGGGTAGAGCATCGCAGGAGTTAATATGTGAAGTGAGTTGAGGATTGGTGAGTGAAGCAAGCAGGGGCTGAGCCTCTCAGTAATTAAACAACAACAAAAAAAAAAATCGGAGATAACTAAGAATCACGCCAATTAAATCAGTGTACTAATTTAAAAAAAAAAAATAATCTTGAAGTATAATACCATTGGTAAACAAGAGCTTCAAAATTCTAACACCCACAACTGGGATTTGCCTGCATAATTTATTTCTGTATTTTACATAGTTCAAATAGTTTGAATTTGCTTACCAGCATTGAGATTAGCAATTATTGGTGCTCCCAGTGGCAGAAACAACGCGGCACGGCGACATAGTCGCGGACACAGAAAAACGGCTTGCGGCATGGGTGAAAGTAAAAAATTTTCGCTGGACTGAAGTATATATATATTACTTCCATTACCCTACTGCCGTAGGTAATGGAAATATTGTATTCGGTCTGAAAATTCGATATCGGGTTTTCACCTGATTTACACGTTTTTAGGTCCCCAGAGTCCAAAAAAGTGGTTTTTGGCAATTGGTCAGTGTGTACGTATGTATGTGGAGAATCTGCTGGCTATTATAGCTCAGAAACTAATGAAGATAGAGCTACGAAACTTTAGAATTGAAATACGTCTGGTGTACAGATGAAATTTCCAAATTTTGGTGAAAATTGAAAAACCGGAAGTGGGACATCAGAAACCGGAAGTGGGACCGTAAGTCCATATCTCAAAAACGGCTCTAACGATTTTCTTCAAACTTGCTATATAAACACTCTATTAGATGTCCTTTCGAATAATATAGTTGGTTAGTTCAGGAAAATTGATAGGCATCCTGTATAAATAGCTCAATTTCAGGCCTCGCAAAGGCGTTCCTTTAAAAACGGTTGTACAGATTTTTTTCAAACTCGCCATTTTAACTCACTTTTAAATATGCTTTTGTATGTAATTATTGTTTTCCTGTCAATAATTGAGTTTAACTGGAAGTGGGACCGTAAGTCTGTATCTCAAAAACGACTCTAACGATTTTCTTCAAACTTGATATATAAACACTCTATTAGATGTCCTTTCGAATGATATAGTTGGTTAGTTCAGGAAAATTGATAGGCGTCCTGTATAAATAGCTCAATTTCAGGTCTTGCAAGCGCGTTCCTTTAAAAATGGCTGAACAGATTTTCTTCAAACTCGTCATATTAACTCACTTTTATATATACTTTTGTATGTAATTATTGTTTTCCGGTCAGTAATTGATTTTTTGTAAATTGGTATTTCAAAAACGGCTCTAACAATTTTCTTGAAAATTGTTATATAAATCCATTTCTTTTTCGTGTATTACGTGGTTATTAGAGGAAAATTAAGTCTTCCTGCTTAGGTATGTCATCTTCAAATCTCGGAAATTTGTGTTTCAAAAAATAACTCTACCATTTTTTTCTCTTATTTTTTACCTCGCTATATTTAAGCTTCATTTTATATGTCTTCATAAGTTTCTCTTACCAGAAAAAATTTAGGTTTCTACTTCTTTAGGTCACTTTTATGTTTTCTGATCACATTATTTCTCAAAAATGCATATAATACGTGAGATAGTGGGTAATGAGTCGTGTGGTTGTTTCTGTATTTGTGTATTGGTGCACGAAATCACCGCTGATGTCACCCCCCCCCCCCCCAGCTTTCAGGCTTTTTTAGTGTAAGCCATTTTCTCCCCTGATTACATGCAAATTTTGCAGACAGATTATGAAATTTTAAAAGCCTGTCGCAGACAGCTACAAAACTTTCTGCCATTGGGTTGGTGCTATCAGTTGAATTGATTATTGAATATAGTTAAGTGATTGTCATTTTTATTTTCAAAAATGTAAGTTTTATTAGTTCAAGAAAATATTAATTGATGGAAAAACATGCACTTAAAAAACATTTGGTAGACTATCAAAAAGATTTTTAAATGCAGTTATTTTCACAAAATTAAAATTTACAAAAATTATTTATTCAGCAATTATGTTTCTCGTCTTTTCCACATCTCATCAAAAAATATGGAATCCTACCAAATAATTCTACTATTTTTAAACTCTACTTCCCTGCAATTTCTTCCATAGACATATAATGTATCTGAATTTTCTTGGGTGTCCCTGTACACAAACCATTTGCTTGATCTCAATGAAAAGTTCAGTGTAGCATCCCTATATGATACACATTTAGAATACCAAGTTTGGACTTTCTGCTATTATTTGTTCTTGAGATATGCTGATAACAGACCAACTGCTAAAAACATGATTTTTAGATTCAGGGGACCTCAACACGTCTAAATACAGGGTGTTTCAACACTCGTGGGCAAAACTTTAAGGAGTGGTATAAAACATCTAAACAAGCCATTTTCACCATACAGTGCTTGGGCGGAGAGCAAGCGGTGACTGCTAGAGAGCGTTGTAGTGGAAAGTATAAAGCACACCTTTATTACACATTGTCATTTCTACCGCGGATTTCAGTGACATACAGTAATCAGGAAAAGGCGGACATGTATTTTATGTATAGTCTGGCGAATGGGAATGCTCTGGAAGCCACAAGACTGTATAGACAGTGTTTTCTGAGCAGAAACGTGCCAGACTGAAAAATGTTCGAGCAATTGCATCTACAACTTGTCCCGTCTGCACACTTCTGTAACGTTCTGTATCATGCATGCCGGAGACAAAGGATCCCGGCTCACACAAGCATCGATGCAATAACTCGAACATTTTTCGGTCTGGCACGTGTCTTCTTGGGGAACGCTGCCTGTACAGTCTTGCGGCTTCCAGAGCATTTCCATTCGCCAAACCGTACATAAAATGCATGCCTGCTGAAATGACAATGTGTAAGAAAATGTGCGCTTTGTACATTCCATTACAATGCCCTCTAGCGGTCACCATTTGCTCTCCGCCCATGCATTGTATAGTGAAAATGGCTTGTTTAGATATTTTCTACCACCCCTTTAATTTTTTCCCCATGAGTTTTGAAACACCCTGTATAACAAACTTAATTTTGAAAATTTCACCCAAAAACAATACTTTCTCTATCTTATGGGTAACAGAAAGTAAAAAGTGAAAAAATATATATTATATCCCTTTATGCAGGGCACGAAATTTCCGCTTACCAGCTCACCATTGGCGAGTGGAAATTTTACTGTGGTGAGTAAAATTTCGGTTTAAATATAGAGAGAATTCTTACAGTATACGGTGCTACCAAAATATACATTTTTAAATTGATATATATATCAATTTAAAAACGTAAAAGCATGCTAATCTTAGGTAGTGTAAGAGGACAGTCTTCTTTTTCAATGCTCTGTCCTCCTAACCGAAAAAAGATATATTACACGACCAAAAAGTCCTTTTTTTTTTTTTTTTATGTATTTCGTCCTCTGTCCTCTTTTTCAAATGAAAAGGATTTAGTCCTTAATTTCCAAAACTTCACAAAACTGGGAAGCTCAATCAGCTGTTGGCTGTATCGAACGGTAAGCACTAACTTTTTTCTCCAATATGTTCGCAAAAAAATAACTTTCTAATAAACTTGCGAAAGCATATTATGGTTTGTCTATTCAGATTCTTCGAATTACGAAGAAATAAAAGTATTCCCTATATTTGTACAGTTCTTTGATCCTGTGGCGGCTTGTGCACCGAAAATAGGTGAAGAGGCACACTGTATTCATTTATAAAATATAAATTTACATTTAAATAAGTATTTTTAGTCAAACATGCTTAATAAAAAATGTGCATAAAAAACACTTATATTATTTTTGAGTTCACCAATTTTCGGTTCACAAGCTGTCTCTGCTTTGATCCAGAACACGAAATCCCTATTGAAATTGTCATGAATTTATTAAGAATGTGGTGTTTGGGTTGATACGCGGTGGGTTAACGTGTGTACTCATTTTTGCATGAATAATATTCCTCATAAAAATAGGCCCAACAGTGACAGAGAGATTCTGTTCTCGAAGCTGGTATATGTGAGGTGCTGGGTTAATACACGGGCGCACACGGTGGCTTAGCCGCTAGAAGTTTTCCATGGTTTTCTCTGAAAGTAGCCTTATTTCCAAACAGGAACATACTTCCTTTTTTCAAGAGGGAATTCATACTGAAAGTTCTATTTAATTGTTTTCAGGTTATATAATCATCGAAAATATATGCAATAGATTCCATTTTAAAAGTAATGATGAATCTAACTTAAAAATTATAAAGTTTGTCAACTATAGTAATATTGTTTAATAAGTTAAATAAATTTCATTCCAGGATTCATTGTTCAAGTTTTTAAATTGATGTTAAAAAATGTATTTACCACCATATATTAAATGTTTGTTAATAGGAATATTATGTTCTATTAAAAGATATTTATCTGTAAAATTATTTTATGTCAATTACTTAGATTTAAATAAACAGTTGCTTTTTTTTTTTGTCTATCTGCTATAGTTTTATTGTTTTTATATGTGTAAAATTTTATGTATAGTGCTTGGATTTAAATAAAGTTTCTTTGAAATATCTACTTTTTCTTTTCTTTTTGTAAGTTTCTGAAGACATTTGGAATTTTTTGTGTCTATGTTCTATAAATAGACATATCCTTCTCATATTTCTTTCATAAATAGCAAAATTAATAAAATACATCAATAAAAAATAGATAAGAGAAAAAAAGAAATCTATATTAAAATTAGGTAAAAACGATATAAGAGTATGATTTTACTAGCATAACTTGAAAAATAGTATTAAAATATTTTTTTTTTTTTTTTTAACAAAAAAAAATAGCTCTTTTTAAAATAAAATATTTGTCACAATAACGTAAATATTCTAATAATATATGTGTGTAAAATTATTTTCTGTAAAGTGCTTGTATTTAAATAAACAGTTTGTAAGTTTCTGAAGATATTTTGATTTTTTGTGTCTATGTTCTAGAAAATAGATATATCCTTCTCATATTTCTTTCATAAGTAGCAAAATTAATAAAATACATCAATAAAAAATAGATAACAGAAAAAAAGAAATCTATATTAAAATTACGTAAAAACGATATGAGAGTTATGATTTTAATAGCATAACTTGAAAAATAGTATTAAAATATTTTTTCTAGTTTTTTTTTTTTTTTTTAAACAAAAAAAGCTAGCTCTTTTTAAAATAAAATATTAGTTCTCACAATAATATAAATATCAATACAATTTTAATCCAACCGCAAAAGCGATCCGGCTGCTTAAATACACTAAATGCAACAAATGGCGCTTTATCGCTACGGCAATTCTACGAATTATACAAAATAACGCCAAGCCTCCGCCGCTAACTCTTACCCTGTAAATTTGCTTCACTGCAATACAAATTTTTCCTTTAGCTGGCGGTCGTTCGTTTTACATTACGTATACTGAGCCTTCCCTTCTTTCCGGTTAGAGATTCTTTGGTCAAAACACCTACAGGAGGAGGTGCTGTCATATTGCTATCTTTCACCCAACTCGTATTTCAGATATTTAGATATTTCAGATATTCTACACATTCATTAAACAATTATTTGTGACAAATTTCATAGGTTATTTAATCATTAAAATTATGAATATACATCTGCCCATAAATGCGGTAGAAAGACCATATGTGTGTAAAGAATGTTCCAAAAGATTTTCTGATAAGGATAAATTAAAAAAACATTTTTGCAGTCATGGTGGAGAAAAACCATATGTGTGCGAAGAATGTTCTAAAGGATTTTCTAGAAAAAGTAATCTAAAGAGTCATCTTCGCGTTCACACAGGAGAAAAACCACATGTGTGTGGAGAATGTTCTAAAGAATTTTCTCACAAAAATAGTTTGAGAAGACATCTTCGCGTTCATACAGGAGAAAAACCACATGTGTGTGGAGAATGTTCTAAAGAATTTTCTCAGAAAAATAGTTTGAGAAGACATCTTTGCGTACATACAGGCGAAAAACCATATGTGTGTGAAATGTGTTCTAAAGGATTTTCCCGAATAGATTATTTAAAGAGTCATCTTTGCGTACATACAGGCGAAAAACCATATGTGTGTCAAGACTGTTTTAAAGGTTTTTATACCGCAAGCAATTTAGAAAGACACCTTCGCATTCATACAGGAGAAAAGCCGTATATTTGTAAAAAATGTCCTATAGAATTTTCTGACAAAAGTGCTTACAAACAACATCTTCGCGTTCATACAGGAGAAAAACCATATGTGTGCGAAGAATGTTCTAAAGGATTTTCTCGAATAGATCACTTAAAGAGTCATCTTCGTGTTCATACAGGCGAAAAACTATATATGTGTGAAGAATGTTCTAAAGGATTTTCTACAAAAAGTAGTTTGAGAAGACATCTTCGCGTTCATACAGGAGAAAAGCCGTATATTTGTAAAAAATGTCCTAAAGAATTTTCTGACAAAAGTACTTACAAAAAACATCTTCGCGTTCATACAGGAGAAAAACCATATGTGTGTGAAATATGTTCTAAAGGATTTTCCCGCATAGATTATTTAAAGAATCATCTTCGCGTTCATACAGGTGAAAAACCATATGTGTGCGAAGAATGTTCGAAAGGATTTTCTCAACTAGGTCTTTTAAAGAGTCATCTTTGCGTACATACAGGCGAAAAACCATATGTGTGCGAAGAATGTTCTAAAGGATTTTTACGAATAGGTCACTTAAAAAGTCATCTTCGAGTTCATACAGGCGAAAAACCATATATGTGTGAAGAATGTTCTAAAGTATTTTCTCACAAAAGTAGTTTGAAAAGACATCTTTCCATTCATACAAAACAAAAGACATAAGTGTGTGAAGACTGCTCCAAAGGATTTTCTACGAAAAATCATTTAAAAGAACATCCTACAATTCACACAGAAGGAAAAACCATGTATGTGTAAAAAATGTTCTGAAGGATTTTCTCGAATAACTGCTCTACAGAAACATTTTCGAGTTTATACAGGAGAAAATTCAGTGTGTGAACAATTTTTTAAAACATTTTCTCAATTTAAGTCATCTAAAAAATCATCTTCGAATTTGTACAGAAGAAAAACTGTACATGTGTTATGTTACTATACTGAAACTATTCTATTTCTTAAACCAGTTTTTCTGGATTAAATTTTAATTCTTTACATAAATAAAACTATTTACACGTTAATTTTGTTTATGCTAAAATGGGACGTTTATTTTTTTAATTTATTTTTAAACGATTATCCTGTTGTACCATATCCTGCTTTAATAGATGCCTCCCTGGTGGCTCGAAAACTTGGCAACACTACAAGAAAAACATAGCCGGTAGATGGCGCTTCATACGGAGCATTAAGTTTTGTTTCTATTCCATTATTCAATTGATTTTTACTGTTATTTTATAGCTTATATTTTAATATTTTTTTCAGATGTGAGGGTTTGTGTGTGTGTGTGTGTGTGTGTGTACAGTTTGCATTATATTGAAAATATGGTTTATTGTGTAGTTCCAATTTGTAATTCGGATAGTAATTGTGAAAAATTAGGTTTCCACGGATTTCAAAGTAAGCATATACAACAACAGAATAACCAATCAAGAATTTCCAGACAAGGTATGTAAGAGATCTATCAGCTATATACAGTCAGTAACAAAAGTGTCCGAACACTAGCAAAAATTCCTATGTAAAAAAAGTACACTTTATACGCTTTTGTTAAAAAAAATCCCTGTCGAATCCTGTTCTTAGACTAAGAACATGATTTGATAAGGATTTATTTAACAAAACCGTATGAAGTGTAACTTTTTTACATAGGAATTTTTGCTAGTGTTCTGATACTTTTGTTTCTGACTGTAAATAACACAGACCTACAAAAATGAAGTTGACAAAATTTGATTTCATGATTTCAGCTGATCTTTATATTGTTTGATTTGCTGAAAACGAAAATACAGCCCATTTTTCTGTATCATGTATAGATTTTTGTCAATACAGGGTGCTTATAGACAGAATTTCTTACATATACCATCATAACAATCGGTTTGTTGGTTGGTTGGTTGATATGGTTTTAAGTCGCAGTAGTGCTTCACAATTACAACAATAGGCATCTATCACTAATTAATCATGGAATCATACTATAAAACTTACTATATAATTATGGAAGAAATTGTATAGGTAGGCAAAATGTATAGGTAATTGTATTGACAAAAATCGATACCTGATAGAGCAAAACTGGCTCCATTTTCGGTTTCAGCACACCGAAAAACATAAAGATCAGCCAAAATTGTAAAATCAAAATTTTACATGTCGCTCTGTGTATTAAGACAACTATATTAATATTTAGTACAGAATTACCAACACTCCGAATTTTTGAATACGAATATTTTTTCACAAAAATATTCTTTTTACTTATCGTAAATTCTGTGATTAAGACGAAGATAAATTTAAAGAAAAAGTTCTATAAAAATTCGGAAGCGTGACAGCTCTGTTAGTAAGTTCGATTTAACGAATAAAATAGTTTTATTTATTAAAAAAAATGATATATTTATTTATTTTTAATTATGTAGGAATGCGGTGAAATAATTTTTCTTAGTTACTTTCAAGATTTAGTAATAACTTATAAACTTTAGTAACTTATCAATAAAACTATAAAATACGCCTATGCAGGAGCAAGATAGATTTATAAATTTTTAATACCACTATTTTTCAATGACTTGTGTAAATGCGTATAAAAATTTGATTATTGTACTGAAATCGAAACAAAAATAATGCGAATATTTAAAACAAAAAATACATAACATTTATTTCCAGTTTTATACTTTCGTAAAAAATTAAGGTTTATGATTCAAAACATTTCTTTTAATAATGTGTACATTAACATATATAAAGTGTGTATATATGTTACAACCTTGTTTTATAAAAGTATTTAATATTTTAAATATATATATAAAATCTCTTATAGAGAATTAAGTTGAAACGCGTGTCTTTTGATAATTAGATTAAAATTGCGTTTGTCTAAAATTAAAATTTATTTAAAACATTCAAAACATCTAAAGCTTTTCGCTTTAAAATATAAAAGCATCGTCAGGGATTTAATTACACGTTTCAAAGAGCAGTTTTATATATTATGCATTACATAGTCAACAGTTAAGTAGGGGAACCAGGGGCAAAGTGAAATAGTGGGGCAAAGTGAAACGGTTAAATAGTTGTTCTGTATGTAGTGCTATCTGGCTGCCGATATTTTAATTATTTTGTTTCCCATCTAGTTGCTTAGTATCAGTCAGAAAATTTTACAAATATCAATTACAGATGATGGTAGTAGCCATTTTCTAAAATGGGTGGTTACATTGTAATATTATTTGGTAAGTGAATAACATTTTTTGATACTATATAATGACGAAATTCTCATTATTAATATTTTAACTATTAATTAGATATTTCAGCTACTCAGTGAAGTATTTGTTTATTTAATATTAGACTTACTTTTGGTTCGAATTTTGCATTAACATTTGTTATGCACATGCGGGGCAAAGTAAAAGGGGCAATGTGAAAAAGCTATTCAGAGATGGGGCAAAGTGAAGTACTCTATTTCACTTTGCCCCTACAATATATTTTAAAAAGATGAAATCTTTGTGATGATAACATTTGTGATGATAATAGTGAGACAGAAGATGAATTTCAGATTGTAGAAGATGATTGTAGAAGACAAGGGTGAAATAAAGCTTGCTGCCAAAAAAGTGGAATTTAATGAAATAAACAAAGGGGACTTTCTTTTGATTGTCAGATAAAGGCTAGGGAAATAGGAAGCAGTTTGTTGGCCAAGTGATTTCGGGTCCCTCGCAAGATGGACCACACATTTTATATTTTTTTTTTCAGTCAAGTTCATGCGGCCATATAGACAACAAAAAGACGTTTATGTGTGGCCTACAACTGATGATATTAGTATTGTATACTTTAAAGAAATACTAGGAAAGTTGTGCAAAGTAAAAGAACTGAGACATGGACAAATTTGTTTCAGCATAACTTCAAAAGAATTATAGAAGTTCATGTAATGAGAAAAATATTTTTCCATTTCACTTTGCCCCAGCCATGGGGCAAAGTGATAATTTTATACTATCATCTTTCATCATAAATACACTACAGAAATTCAATAATAAAATTTCAAGAAAATTTCTATTAAAAACCAAAGGAATAATAAATTACATAGTGTTATCTTTTAAATAAATTTCCAATTTGTTCATTTATGAAATTGTCATTCTTTTTAAGTATTTCACAATGCCCCACGTTCCCCTACTTTAATAACTTTAACGGAAGTAAAATCAATTGGAATGTAGATACAGTCGGTAACAAAAGTATCCGAAAACTAGCAAAAATTCCCATGTAAAAAAAGTACACTTCATACGGTTTTGTTAAATAAATCCTTGTCGAATCCTTGTCTTAGTCAGTCTAAGAACATGATTCGATAAGGATATGTTTAACAAAATCGTATGAAGTGTACTTTTTTTACATAGGAATTTTTGCTAGTGTTCGGACACTTGTTACCGACTGTAGATATCGAGAGTGACATCACGATGTCGTACCGAAACGAAACATGAATACCGTTATCTCAGATTGCTACTTTTTGTACATTTTTCCAGAAGGTCTCAAAAGTAAACATTCCTTATCAAAACGAAACCCATTCTGTTTGCGCGACGCTGTCGAAAGCATTTTACAATATGGCGTCTATTTTATTTCTGTCACTTTTAATTGGTTTGAAACAAAATAGAAGAATTCCGAAAAATTATTTAAGAAATCGATATTCCAGATGTGAGATTCACCAAACTATTCAGGCTAGATAAAAATCTGTGATATTTCTTTGCTACAAAATCATAAATGCCATTATCACGGATACAATTGGATGTATTTTCTGTACTTTTCCAAGCTATTCTAATCTCAATAATTTTTAAATGTGGATAATAAGACTTCTGCATAGTGTTTAAACCAATATAGTATCCTAAAAATTGATTTTAATTATTTTTTTTTTAGACAATAATATGTAAGAAATCTTTATTAGAATGCGGGCAGGCAGACAAATAGAAATCACAAAAACTTTAAATTTTAATAAAAAAGTGAAAATTGGCTTAAAAAAAAAATGCTGAGGAAAACAACAAATATCAAAATTCGAGCCTAATTTGTTAAAAACCGAAAACTAACTTGGTAATTTTAAGCCCCTCCCCCCCTCCCACCTAGAGATGCAAAAATCCCGGGAATTTAAAACGAAAGGAAAAAACCTGGGAGTTTTGGGGAAAAAATTGGGAAAATTGGAAACTTTGGGAATTTTAAAAAACAAATTAGAAATCTCTAAAGCAAATAATATGTTGTTTACTTAATATAAATTGCAAATGTAAGGACTTTGATATACTGATAAGCTTATAACATTACTTTATCATTTTATTTTCAATTTATCAGAACTGCAGCCAAATCATTAGCTATTCATACATAAACAAATCAAACTTTACATATCTGAAAAGATATTCCAAATTCCAATATAAAACCCTTTTTTACTAAATTTAATATAGTGATATTTATATAACTAAACACAATTACAAAATATATAAGCTTAAAAGGTAATGATATGATTGAGAGAAAATGATCCTTTGAATTATAACATGTTATTTTTCTTAGGATTGTTGATTGGCAAAAATTAGGCTTAGGATTGTTATTCATTTTTCTCCACAGATATCTCTTACATATAGATTTTAATTTCACAAGATAACATTATTTCATAAGCTTAAAATTCAATTTATTTCATTACATTATTGTAGATAAAATAGCATGTATTAGCTACTTTTGTACTCAATCAAAACAATTGTTATTTTTTCTTTAAGCACTACAAATTTTAATATTATAATTGTTATTAATATAAAGTTTTGTATAACTGAATAAAATTATAGACATTCCACTAATGATATAGTTCGTAAAAATGCTAAGTTCTTTTAGTACATTTATGTATATTGGCTTGTTCACATTTTTTGAACATTAAAAACGCTATTAAGACAGTGGACATTATAAAGCTCTTTCGTAAATTACTGTTTCAAAATTAAGAAAATTGTCAACTAAAACTCAACAATATAAGGTATATAAAAAATTTCTTTGAAATTATTTAAAATTCTTGGAATGAGCTAATTTTACATTAAACCTACATTAAATGTTATAAAAATCATTTCAAAGAATATGATAGACAATCTTAAGTTTTGAAAAACCTGATGTCTGCAAGAAATTTCATGATTCAATCATAAAAATATTTATTGATTTGTCAACGTATCCACAAAGTAAAACCAATGCTTTTAAAAAATAGTAATGGGAAATTGAGAAAGGGAATTAAAGGATCTAGTCAAGAATGAGCGGCAGCTTTGGAGCGAAGCGATTTCAAAGATGCCAACAGAATGTGTTTTTTCCTAGTATGCAATTTGGCGAGAAAAGGAACACTATATATGTCAATATGGCACGCTTATCGCTCATTTGGCAACCGTCATTCATTCTTCACTAGACCCCAATTAAAAAATTAGTAAGATAAGCATTTGAAACATTTTTTGGGTCTAGTCAAGAATAAGTGACGGCATCAGCACAATTTCAAATTTGAAGGATGCTAACAGGATGTACTGTTTTCCTCGTTTGCAATTTGGCGAGAATCACCCATCACCATTACCATCCATTTGACAACCATCGCTTATTCTTGACTAGACCCCATTTACCTTCTTTTTTTTTTTCTCTTTAAATTTTACTTTAATTAAGAAGTTTTGAAAACATTTTAATATACTTAATAAAGTAGTTTTATAAATTAAAAAACACCATAGTATTTAAAATAGTTACTGAGTAGTACATTGACCGAGCAGTTGTAAAAAAAAAAAAAAATGATGCACAAATGAAGAATTTCATCCATCTCCCCATCTTGAAATAAAACTAACACATTTTAAACACGGAATGTGGTTAAATGACAAACAGCATGTTTTTATGAAGTGTTTCTGGACATTTGTAGTAAGCTGTATGCCAATATACTTGATTAGGTGCATTTTCCTGTTTTTGATGTTTCCTGCTTAAACCATAATATGTGAGGACCTTTTTTTTTCTTTAAAAAAAAAAAAAAAAAAAAAAAAAAATCTTTCAAAAATTTGAGGTTATCATCCTCAGATAATTTTTAGAGAATATCAAAGTTCCTATACACTGACAAGGAAAAATTCAAAATGTGTCATCTATAAAATATATATATATGATTCTACTCTACATAAAACACCAAAAAGTGAAAAAAAAAATTATTGGTTGAAATGAATTACAGCGACTACAAAAAATTATCAAAATTAAGCATATTTGGCGAATGATTTTGAGTACTTGACAGAGAAGCAAAACACGGTTCTGTTTGTACACGGCAATCTCGGTGCTAGCGAACTTATCACCTAACAGGGCTAAATCGCCAAAAATGCTTAATTTTGATAATTTTTTGTGGTCGCTGTAATTTATTTCAGCCGATAATTTTATCACTTCTGGTATTTTATGAAGAGTAGAATCATATATGTTTTATTTATTTCAATATTCTTTGAAGACGACACCTTTTGAATGTTTCCTTGTGAGACTTACTTTAAGATGCATGAAATTTACATATAAAATGAGAACATTAAAATAAACATTTTATCATTTCAAAAAAGATGGGCTTCTTTAATTTTCAGATACTAGAGGTGTAGACTGAAGGTTTTGTGCTATAATTTACAAAACAACAGATTTAATTATTAAAACATATTTAAAAAACACTTTAGGTTTTTTATTTTTCTTTCAGTCAAAATCTATCTTTTCTTATAGTTTAAACAAGGGTTTTCTTTTATTTAAATCAATGTATAATTTAGTTTTTTTTTTTTTTTTTTACTTAATTTTATATAAAGGTTTTTTTTTTTTTTTCTAAAATATTTTTATATATTTTATAAATACAATTTTATGTATTTAGTTTTTTAAAATGATTATAAATATTACATACAGCCATAATTACGATGGTTACAATTAAGTTTCCACTATATACGGCAACATACAGCTAAAATGGATAAGTGTATATCATGGATCATCTCTATACCAAATTTGGCGACAATCTACTTCCTACTTTAGCTTCAGTAAGCTGTTTATAGTAAAAAATTAATCATAATATCTCTATGTATAATTTTTTAGTTTAGTTGCTAATAAACATGTGTTATTGATACAATTTTCTTCAATAATGCATAAAAATAATGAAATTTTTACCGCTACTAACAAGGGAACTCTTCCAAGCGGTAATCACCGATTTTCTTAAAAAAATTACAGAAAATAGTTTACACTATACTTAATTCACTTGTGAAAAAATTAGCTGCTGAATCGCAACAGGAAAGCTGTAAAAAATTATTAAACTTTACGTTTTGAACGCCAAATACGAAAAAAGTCATCGCCAAATCACATTAACCTTCCTTCAGTGATGCCAAGGGACTTCAGTATAGGAGGGTTGTGTTTTCTATCACTCTAGGGTGACTGAAGCAAGGAATCCATCCCCTCCGCGGAGGATCAAAATTATGATGGCATGTCTCCAGAATATCCCTATGAGTGAATACAAGACCATCTCCAATTTCCCACTGCGTAGCTATAGTGCGACGTTAAAACCCACTCAACACTCAATATATTTTCTGAAATCTGGAAGTTTCTATTTAGAAAAAGTGACATTGGGTTACATACAAACGGAACGCTTGCAATTTTGATGACGTAAATTTTGCAAGTTTTTTGCAAATACAGTCGGCAGCAAAAGTAACAGAGCACTAGCGAAAATTCCTATATAAAAAAAGTAAACTTAATGCAGATTTGTTAAATGAATCCTTGTCGAATGCTGTTCGTAGTCAGTCAAAGAACACAATTTGACAAGGACTTATTTAACAAAACAGTGTTAAGTGTGCTTTTCTCACATAGGAATTTTTGCTAGTGCTCGGATACATTTGCTGCCGACTGCAGTCATACATTTGGAACGCCTGCAAACGGCTTTGCAACTGGAAGTGTTTCTTTTGTATGTACCCCATTATGTTTTGTGTTAGATATAATATTTTCCATTATTTTATGTAATGTTTCAATATTGTATTTATTTAAAATAATGCAATTTCAGAGTTACTTTTACATTACTCCAGCTTTTATACAGTCGGCTGCAAAATTATTCGAGCACTAGCAATAATCCCTATCTAAAAAAAGTACACTTAATACTGCTTTGTTAAATAAATCCTTATCGAGTCATGTTCTTAGTCAGTCTAAGAACATGATTCGACAAGGATTTATTTAACAAAACAGTCTTAAGTGTACTTTTTTAATATAGGAATTATTGGCTAGTGCTCGAATAATTTTGCAGCCGACTGTATAATCTGGAGTAATTTAATGTCTGAAGCACTCGGCATGTGCATTTATATAAATTTGCAGACGATTTAAAAACTAATCTGATTTATAGATTGGTTGGCTGGGTTTTACGTCGCACTAGTACTGCGGAACGGCCAATTGGCGACCAATATGAATTATAATATTTGATTGAACATTTGATTGTTAGAATAGTTGATTGAAATTAATACTCAAATAAATAAATCAAAATTAATTATTTAAGATATTTGAGGTTGAGTAGGTTTTAAGTTTTAATTCGCACTACAGATATGCAATAACGACAGTCTAGGGTACATTCCTAGAGATGGTCCGTAGACGTGTTTATAACTTTGATCCTTTACGGTGGGGATTATTTAAAATTGGATAAACACGTGCATAACCTTTATGGCTTCTTACATTTCTGGTAATTTATTTTGTAAAAATATGCATAAGAATTTCATAAGGTTGGTTGTGTTTTACGTCGCACTAGTGCTGCGCAGTGATTTTTTTCATAGGTAATTTTCTTAGAATTATTAACTGCGAAATCTTGTTGTTTTAAAAATAATTGTTATGCTGAATGCAGACCCTCCGTGGCCGAGTGAGTATGTCACCCTCGCTAATCGCCTTCACGTGTAAAAGAATGGGTTCGATTCCCCAGCCGACCCAGGGTGTTTTTTTTATTTTTTTGTATTTTAATCCGGTTATGAGAGGCATACTATTGTAACAATCTCAGATATCGTAGATCACAAGTCGTATCGTACAGTCGGCAGCAAAAGTATCCGAACACTAGCAATAATCCCCGTCAGAAAAAAGCACTCTTAATACTGCTTTGTTAAGTAAATCCTTGTTGAATCATGTTCTTAGACTGACTAAGAACATGATTCGACAACGATTTACTTAACAAAGCAGGATTAAGTGTACTTTTTTTAGACAGGAATTATTGCTAGTGCTCGGTTACTTTTGCTGCCGAGTGTTCGATCCGACTTGTGATCTAAGATAGCTGCGATTGTTACAATAATATACCTCCCTGTGTTATATCTTTCCTCATCTCGACGAAATTTACAGGAGGGGGATGTCGAGTCAAACATACAAATCGTATGTATATATTAAAAATAAATAACATACGCAGACTGCAACCATTTATCACCTGCCGATGTACCGGACCCTCCTCAGGAGTGCATCGCAAACCGTCGCCAATTGCCCATAGTGCAGTACTAGTGCGACGTTAAACCCAACCAACAAACAGGCGAAATTTAGGGTAGAATCATAGATCGTCTCCAATTGCTCATTGCGTAGCTCTAATGAGATACTAGCAATAATCCCCGTCAGAAAAAAGCACTCTTAATACTGCTTTGTTAAGTAAATCCTTGTTGAATCATGTTCTTAGATTGACTAAGAACAGGATTCGACAAGGATTTATTTAACAAAACTGCATTAAGTGTACTTTTTTTACATAGGAATTCCTGCTAATGCTCGGATACTTTTACTGCAGACTGAATTTGCAAAAAAATTTGCAAAATTTACGTCATCGAAGTTGCAAGCGTTCCGTTTGAATGTAACCCTTATAAAAAAAATGTGTTCGGATACGAAATGCTTTCATTTTAGTTAAAAAAAAAAAAAAAAAAAAAAAAAAAAACAGCTTTGTGTTTTAATATAAAATGTTTTCTTTTATTTAAATTTATAAAAAAGTTTTGATCATATATTTTTTTAATGTCGTTATTAAAAACTTGATGTAAATATTCTTGCAATTGTTGTTGACACAGCTTATTTAACTGAAATAATAAATGTTATTTAGAATTTCGACTAAATAAGTCTCAATCTGGTAAATTATCTGGTTTTTGTTAATCTATTCTGAATTCTCATGTGCTTCGACAGCCTAGGGAGTTCGTTTGACTATCAAAAAGAAAGAAGAACATCTACATCTATTAAATCTTCATTGCAATGAAATTTCGAAGAATGCAGTCGCCAAACAGGCGCTTTTTTGGAAATATTGCAAACATGCTTCCATTTTTAATAATTTTTTATAGCTTATCTATTGCGACTCAGCAGCTAATATTTTAGGAAGATGCTATTCATGATTAAATCTTATGCCAGAATTTTTTTCAAGAAAATCGGTGATTACCGCTTCAAAGAGTTTCCTTGTAAGTAATTAGTTCAAATTTGAGCAAGTATATAGTACAACTCTAATTGAAAAATAATTGAAAAGTGCTTTAAAATGTTCATCATTCCCTTAAATGCAAAAGGTTCAGGAAATTGAAAGATAAATATTAGACTTTAGATATCATAAAAATTTAAATAATGAAAACAGAATTCATCCCCCCCCCAAATTGTTATATTATATAAAATCATGAGGCAATGATTTTTTTTTTTTTTATTATTATTGGAGTTTTCCACCACATAAAAAAATAACAAAACTGCTTAACATAAAAAGTAAAATTATCTTCATTATTATTACTTTTCATTTCTGTATAAATAATTTACAAGTCCATAAATATTTTTGCCAGTTGAAAACAGATGAGTTTAAAGACAGTTCTTAATTATAGAATGTTCAGGATCATAAATTAGTAATAGCATATTATTTACCAAACTATAATATAGTTAAAATACATTAAAAAAAACTTTGTACCAATAAAAGTCTTTTTACTATAATGAAATTCCATTTTGTATAGGGATATTATTCAAACAAAATTGACCATGTGTTAAAGTTTTTACTTTAAAGAATTTGAATAAAAATGAATATTTTAAAAGCATTCAAAAAGTAAATTTTACTTCGAAAAAGACTATTGTATTCTTAAATGAAGATTAAAATTTTTTCTTTAAAATAAATAAATAATAATAATAATCAGGCCCCGACTTACGGCAGGGCATACGGGGCAAATGCCCTGGGCCCCCCTTCTGGAAGGGGCCCCCCTACAGGCGAATACAGAAATTCTGCAACCTAAATACCTCTTATGCCACTGCAAGGGGGTCCCCCAGAATAGGCTTGCCCCGGGGCTGCAGGTAGTCTAAGTCGGGCCCTGATAATAATAATAAAAATCACAATAGCAAATAATTTTATTACAGAAAATATTAAATACCAGAGATTAATTCAATAATTATTAAACTTTCACAGATCAAAACAAACATACATAGATATATATTTTGCTTTTTTAAGAAAGCAGTAATGTTAATTAAAATTGTATATGTTAAAACTTACCTTTAATAGACTAATCAGTAAAGAAGCATTTTTTTTTTTTTTTCTAACACAAAATATTTTATTCCATAAAATCAGAATATAAATCAGGAATTTTACTATCCATTATTAAGCTTGATCTGATAGCAATTAATTTTGAGCCTCGATCATTATTGAGTCTGTTACGTAAAACAGTATGAGTCTTTGAAAAGGCTGAAAATATACGTTCACATGCTGCAGATGAAGGTGGAATGTTAAATAATTTAATAGCGATGTTACTCAAATTTTGGTTATTTAACAACCCTTTCCACCATGTTAAAGGATTAACATATTCAGCACTGCTCCATAAAGCTTCACTAGAAAATATACCAGTGTGTGCTCTATACTCTGCCAAATTGGAAATAATTTTTGCAGATTCTTCCTCTTGACTAGGAAAATTAGCAATAAAATTTATTGCTTCTTGATATTCTTCTGGAATTAATTCTTTTCCTTGATATCGTGGATCTAACAAATAAGCAGCAAGATGAATTGGTTGGCAACACATTGCTTGCCTTTCTGATACTGAATTAATGAACATTTCTTCTTCTGCAGTTTGTAATGGGGTGGATACTAATACATTAAACGACTTTCCTATATCGTTAAATACATTTCGTACATCTGACAAATGAGCTGTATCACTTCTATCAAACTTATTCCATGGCAAATTGGTTGCAAGACTTTAGCCAGACTAGTTACATTAGCCCAAAATAGATTGTTATCTAAAACTAGCTGGCGTATTTCCCGATCTATGTTTAAATCTTCTTGTAAAATTGCTTCTTGAAGAGACTCTTTGCCGTTAATGAGACTTTCGAACATTATAAGCACACCACTCCATCTTGCATCAGCTGGTAATTTTAATGATGAGGCAGCTGTACCTTTCTTAAGTTTCTGTTTAGAAGTAAAAATAGACAGTAATGCCTGTTTATGCTTTACATATTTGATGACATCTTTAGACCTTGTTATAATTGTACTGAATGTTAAAATTTTAGCGATATCACTGAGCAACAGATTTATGCCGTGAGCAGCACAACCAATTGTATACATAAAAGAAAAGGAATTTTTTATAATCTTCCAGGCTGCTTTCATATTGCTAGCATTGTCTGTCACAACAGCTAGTACCTTCTCACTATTAACTTCATTAATCACAGAAGAAAGTTCTTGAGCAATATATTCTTCTGTATGACGATTATGATTAGTTTCAATGGATTTATAAAAAACAGGCCATGGAGTTGTAACCGCATATGATATTATACCTTCGTTTCTTATATTACTCCATCCATCTGTTACTATTGACACATAATCGGACTTATCGATTTTTTCTTTTTGTGCTTGCATAACTCTCATGTATTCATTTTCTAACAGAGTGTTTGTTAGTTCATTACGTGTAGGTATACGGTAAGATGAACGTATCAAATGTAAAAATTCTTTCCAATACTGATTATCTGTCAAAGATAAAGAACAGTTGGATGCATAAATGGCTCGTGCAAAAGCTGCATCCAATTTATCAATTTCTGGAACAGCCATTGTGTCCATAAATGTTCTCAAAGTAGTTTGATTACTTTTCATAGTTGTTCGAGTTTCAGGAACATAATGAACAGCTGTATTCGGAGTAGCTGCTGAATTATAAACTGAAACACTGCTCAGTGTTGATGACGAGGTATCAATTTCTAATATAGGTAAATCAAATAAATCAGCTGGTTCACCTTCATTTGGAGTATCTTCTGATTGTACTGTGAACGGCTTTTTAACACATCTGTTTAAATGTCTGGCCATTTTAGTAGCATTTGGGAAAGTATATTGTTTTTGACAATATCGACAAATTACTTTTTTTTTATTTCCAAGTTTCTCACTTGTAAAGTGACGCCAAACTGATGAGGGTGGTCTCATTATAACCTAGGGGAAAAAAAATTATAATAAAATCTGTGACAGCATAATTGTACTAGAAATTCAAACAGAATAAAGATTTTTTAAGATAACATAATAAATAAAAATAAAACACAATTATTTTGGATTGAGTATTGCTACTGCATGTTGCTAACTTTTTTTTTTAGCTGACGAAGAACCATGCTTTATTATTTTGACTTGATCAATTATTGTACACAATGGGGAGAGTAGAAGTGCATTTTTCAAGCATTTGCCAAGAGGAGGAGAGGGTGGGATGGGGGAGGGGGGGCAATGTTTTGTATCATGTACCGATTTTTAACACTTCAAAGTCTACCTAAGAGGGCCACCTCATATTTTATTAGTCATATTTTTGTTACATTTAAGACATTTTACATAAAATATACTGGAAATTTTTATTCTCTAGAAACATTGTGAGATATACATCTCCATTCATTTTCAAATTGTGCAATCTTCATAATCAATACTTAAACATTCGCTAAACAGCATTCCACCCCAACATTCTTACAGTGCATTCAACTGCGCACACTAGAAATAAACCAAATGGAAAAGTGCTTCATTCACAAATTGCTTTCTTTCTAAAGATAATGAAAAATGCATGTATGCATTTAGTGAATAGTATTGTTAATTTTTGCTTTATTTATTAATCAATAAAACTCTAGTGATACCTTTTTCAAATATATTTATCTGAATTTGAGAATAATGTTAATATAAGACAAAAAATTTGAAAAGTAATTTAAGCTTTTTTAATTAAATCAGTACTTAAAATAAATGTACCGGTTCAATGTTAGATGCAATTTTCCTATTATACAAGCTGAAGAATTAAGGAAAACGTTATGTATATAATCCTGTAGTAGTTTGAGAAGAGAAATATTATAATTAAAATTTGAAAACTTCTTTAAGAATTTACATTTTATAAATAAAAGAAGTATGGTTTTTAAAAACAAAAGATGACATTTTATGCAATTACTATAGTGGTATAGTTTCTTTCACGAGTTATTTTGATAAATATTTCTTATTAGAGTTTGCAAGAAATTGATATTAAATTTCCTACAATGAAAATTTTTTGATGAAAAGTTTGTATACATATTGTTCTCCTGATTAATTTTATACGTATAAAAATCACTTTCTGCATTTCTAATCCAAGTTATGAAAAATTTCGCATTAATTATAACTTCACTAAAACAGATTAAATATAAGAATTATTTTATTATTATTAAAAATGAACAATTTAAAATTTATCGGGTAAGAAACTAATTTCCTAAATACTTCACTCAAGTTTAATGAAGTATAAATTGAGTTGTGTTTGTTTCTTAAAATCTTAAGTCCAGTTCTCTAATTATTTCATAATACATTCATAAATGAATTAAGAATTAAAAAAAAAAAAAAAAAAAAAAATTTTACTAATTTTTATTAAGAATAGAAAGGATATCTTAAGAACATAACAAAATAATATTAATGAATAACGACAGAAACTTACTGTTGTTAGCACTGCACTAATTTTAATTAATTTTCTTCGTTTACTATGGAAATGGAACACTTAATATGAGCATCAAAACAAAGAATTTGTACTCCGATTGTATAAGTTCTTTGATCAAAACACGCTACATCGAAGCAGGGGCGTAGCTTGAGGGGGGGGGGGGGGGAGGGGGGGAGTCTCCCCCCCCAATGTTTGAAAAAATAGGGCGGCATATTGAAGTTTCTGGGGGTGCTGTTTTGCGACTTAAAGTTCATTTGAAAGTAGATCATAATTTTGTTAATTATCGTTAGTTACCAAAAACACTTAAGAGTTTTATGTATCACAAGCTGACCAACTGGTTCACCGACCAGCAAAAAAAGTTTGCGTTAAAATGTCTGACTGTAGCAAACTCCCGTTAGGTGGCGCCTGCGGCGCCCTCTAAACTAATTAAGACACCTAAAACAGTCTGTTTTCCTTCCGTGCGAACGACCTTTGAAAATTCTCATCGTATTCATGACGCTTAAAAAAATCTTATCATAACAAATTCCTGTTTGGAGGCGCCTATGGCATGATTTCCCGTTTTGTTCACTTGCAATAGCATGTTCGCTTACCGTACAAAAGACTGCTGAAATTTATAATCGTATTTTGACCCTTTAAGAATAAGTTAGTAGCAAACTCCAGCTGAGCGGAGCCCTTCCCTGTTCAGGCACCTACAAAGGCATAATGAGGTTTCTGGGGGCGCTGTTTTGCACCTTGAAGTTCATTTTAAAGTGGATCATAATTTTGTTGATAATCGTTAGTTACCAAAAACACTTAAGATTTTTATGCATCAGAAGCTGCCTTCAGCGACCAACTGGTTCACCTACCAGCAAAAAAAGTTTGCATTAAAATGTCTGACTGTAGCAAACTCCCGTTAAGTTGCGCCCTCTTAACTAATTAGACGCCTAAAACAGCCTTTTTAAACGTGTATAACAGCCTATATTCCTACCGTGCAAACAATCCTTGAAAATTCTCTTTGTATTCACGATTCTTAATAAAATCTTATTATAACAAATTCCTGTTTGGGGGCGCCTATGGCATGATTTCCATTTCAAACACTTACAGTAGTCTGTTCGCTTACCGTGCAAAAGTCTCTTGAAAACTTTGATCGTATTCAGGACCCTTTAAGAATAAGTTAGCAGCAAACTCCAGCTGAGCGGCGCCCTTCCCTGTTCAGGCACCTACAACAGCATGTTCGCTTACCATGCCCTCAAAATTCTGGCCTTAGCAAATTCGCGCTCTGTGGCGACTGCGGCACCCTTCTCCCATTTCAGATACTTACAACTGACTCGTAAGTACAATCGCTTTCTCACCTCCAAAAACTTAAAATTACGATTTTTCAAGACCTTAGCTCGAAAAAAAAAAAAAAAAAAAATCAGTTTATTGTACGTTATGGCTATTGTATAAAAACAAAATTAGATGAGGTTTGATTTGGTTATAATGATTTCTCACTAACAATTTTTGATTCTAAGTGATCCTTTAAGCAAATTTTTTATTTTAGTTTCATTGCGTAAGGGTTTTGAAATATTTATAAATCTATAGAAATCAACTAGTGCTTCTTCACATGAAATAGCACGAGGAAGCTGATTTAACGTCGCATTAATAGGCACATATTGGGCAATTGGCGACGGTTTGGGATTAACACCCCAGTGGTGGTCCGAATACAAGCCATCACAATTTTTATCTTCTGCAGAAGATATGGCTCCCCCGCTTCAGTATCTCCTAGAGGTATTATTTGTACGGAGCATGGATGACATTGCAGCCACGACAGCGTTTACGTGTACCAGAGACTGACTTTCATGATGGTCTTCAATTGGCTCAATTATTGAATCCACAATCTTTCTGTCAAGCTGGTAGACATGAGGTGCCGGGTACGATCCCAGGTCGCATTTGTCGGCCTGGTCGTTCGGAATTTCCCGTGGTTTTCTCCGAAACTTGCGTAAATACAGGCTAGGACCCCCTAGAAAGACCTCCGCAGAAGGCACTCCCCCTTCAGGCCTAGGACCCTAGAGCAGTCAATCGGCCTTTTTCCCAAACACCGACACGAACACTTAAGTAAGATATAAATTTCTGCATAAAAAAAGATTTAATTTTGGACAACGGGACTTTTTTCAGTTTGTTTTTCCACATAAAGGCAAGCGGTAATTGTGTCGCGTTCCTTAGCAATGACTACTACATTTCTTAAAATATTTTTCACATTATATGGGAAAAAAGAAAAACGTTTTTTTAATTGGTTTAAATGTATAAAATAGCAATAATAAATAAATTACTGGGTTTTTTTTCCTTAAGAGTGAACAATACCTAATTTCATAATAAGAAAACACCACAGAACTGGCGTTTAAAAGCAATAATTACAAAACTTTGAATAAACACTATAAAATGCAATAAATTTGCAATAATTGTCTCGGTTTGAAAGAACACACGATTCTTCGTCAGGCGAAAAAAGTAGGCACAAGTGCTGCAGTCAAAGCGGCAACGCACAAAACCGTTTTAAGTGAATAGCAAAAATATATACCAATGAATGTAAACATAAATACTGGTGTGAGGAGAATAGTCAGTCCTGACTCTAAAATAAAAGGGCCGCCTGGGGGAAATTCAATAAAAAGGGGCATTATTTGTATAATTTGCAGTGTTATGATTTTTGTACGTAACAAAAGTAAATTACTAATTTTCCTTGTATATATATAGGCTGTATGCATTTGTTATTCCAGGAATGCTGCAGAACTATTGCTAAGAAAGTTTAAAAGTCAGGAAAAAAAATCTAAAGGCCTCTAAACATTTAAAATGTTAGAAAAGGCTACTTGGTACCAAAACATTTTTAAAAGGGCCGCCAGGTGCTGAAATATGTTGAAAAAGGGCCACAAGGTACTAAAAACTGTTTAAAAGGGCACCCTGCCAAATTAGCCTAGATTCAGAACTACAGAATTATGGAATAAAAGAAGAAAATAAATAAATAAATAAATTAGATTAAAAAATGTAACAAAATTTAAAAATTTATAAAATATCAAAATTAAACAAAAATTGAACTTATATGAGTAATTTCATAGCATCAGACAAGAACGGAGTGGAACAAATCATTAACAAGATTTTTCGAATTTTTAAATATGTAAAAATCTTCATGTATATTCAAATGGGAAGAGAAGACCGGAGATGAAATTATGTTAGTTTTAGAAAAACCAAAACGATTAGGTCAACCAATACTCTGGTTGTCCTAAGAAAGATACTTTTGTTTAGTCTCATACAAGAATATATATATATATATGTACTTATTTCTGCAAAGCACATTAACCATATCTTTCAAACGTAAACCCTTCCTTTTCTTGAATAGACTAAATATGTAAGAGGAATTTCATGTCTGCGTATTAAAATATAGATTTGCTGAAAAAAATTTGAATGCTCCAAAGACTTATTAAAAAAAAAAAAAAAAAAAAAAAAAAAAAGCTACTTAATGGAGGAAAAAAAAACAGCTTTTTTCTATGCGGCAGATTTCAGGAATATGCCTCGAAGGAGGGGGGGGCACGTATTAACCGACGAGAGGGCCTGTGCCCTCGATTTCAAAGATGGCAACACTCTTGAAAGTATGTGGGTGGCATTTTCAGATGAGGAATACGAAAGGGCGCCAAACTTTGGGTCTCCCCCCCCCCCAATCAAATTTTCACGCTACGCCCCTGAACGTCAAAATAACCCGTCAAGAATTACTAGACAAGGTATGTAAGAGATCTATTGACTATATAACTGTCAACACAGGGTGTTTATCGACACAATTTCTTACATATATTATCATAACAATCGGTTTGTTGGTTGACATGGTTTTAAGTCGCACTAGTGCTTCACAATTACAACAATAGGCATCTATGATTAATTTATTATGGAAACATACTATAAAACTTACTATTTAATTATATTGGTGTAAGAGTAATGGAAGAAATTGTATAGGCAGGCACCCTATATTGACAAAAATCGATACGTGATAGAGCAAAACTGGCTCCATTTTCGGTTTCAGCACACCAAAAAACATAAATATCAGCCAAAATTATAAAATCAAAATTTTACATGTCGACCTGTGCATTAAGAAAACTATATTAATAATTGGTACAGAAGTACCAACACTCCGAATTTTTGAATACGAATATTTTTTCACACAAATATTCTTTTTACTTATTATCGTAAATTCTGTGATTAAGACGAAGATAAATTTTAAAAAAAAGGTTGTATAAAAATTCGGAGGCTTGACAGATCTGTTAGTAAGTTCGATTTAGCGAATAAATTAGTTTTATTTATTTAAAAAAGAAAAAATAAATGGTACATTTATTTATTTATATTAATGTAGGAATGAGGTGAAATAATTTGTTCTTATTTACTTTCAAGATTTAGTAATCAGTTAACTAAAAACTTTAGTAACTTATCAATAAAACTATAAAATACGCCTATACAGGAGCAAGATTGATTTATAAATTTTTAATACCACTATTTTTCAATGACTTGTGTAAATGCGTATAAAAATTTGATTATCGTACTGAAATCGAAACAAAAAAATTGCGACTATTTAAAACAAAAAATACATAACATTTATTTTCCCTCTTATACTTTCGTAAAAAGTTAAGGTTTAAGATTCAAAACATTTCTTTTCTTAATGTTTACATTAACATATATAAAGTGTTTATATATGTTAAAATCTTGTTTTATAAAAGTATTTAATATTTTAAAATATATAAAAATCTCTAACAGAGAATTAAGTTGAAACACTTGTCATTTGATAATTAGATTAAAATTACGTTTGTCTAAAATTAAATTTTATTTAAAACATTCAAAATATCTAAAGCTTTCCGCTTTTAAATATAAAAGCATCGCAGGGATTTAATTAAACGTTTCAAAGAGCAGTTTTATATATTATGCATTCCATGGTCAATAGTTAAGTCCTTTAATAACTTGAACGGAAGCAAAGTCAATTCGAATCTAGAGGCTTCCTTTACTCCTATCAAGATCGTCTAGCTATCGAGAGTGACATCACGATGCCGTACCGAAACGAAACATGAATACCGTTATCTCAGTTTGCTAGTTTTTGTACATTTTTCCAGAAGGTCTCAAAAGTAAACATTCGTTATCAAAACGAAGCCCATTCTGTTTGCGAGATGCTGTCGAAAGCATTTTCAATTTGGCGTCTATATTATTTCTGTCAGTTTTAATTGATTTGGAACAAAACAGAAGAATTCCGAGAAATTATTTAAGAAATCGATGTTCCAAATGTGAGATTCACCAAACTATTCAGGCTGGATAAAGAATCTGTGATATTTCTCTGAGACAAAATAATAAATGCCATCATCACGGATACAATTGGATGTATTTTCTGTACTTTTCCAAACTATTCTAATCTCAATAATTTTCAAATGTGGATAATAAGACTTCTGCATAGTGTAAAAACCAATTGATATCCTAAAAATTGATTTTAATTATTTTTTTAGACAATAATATATAAGTTATCTGTATTAGAATGCGGACAGGCAGACAAATAGAAATCACGAACATTTTTAATTTTAATAAAAAAGGGAAAATTGACTTAAAAAAAAGAATGCTGAGGAAAACACTAAATGGCAAAATTTGAGCCTAATTTGTTGAAAACCGTAAACTAACTTTGTAATTTTAAGCCCTTCCCCCTCCCACGCCAATAATAATTCATAGTGATGGCCTTAAACATATACAATAAAATAATAATTACGCTAATTTATTAAATTTTTATTACTACTACTTCAAACGTGTCAATGAAACAGCAAAAATTTACAATTTAAAAGAATGACCATAAAAACTTCAAGCACGAATCATGCACGTTTCTCAATAAAAGTTATCAGAATGTTAAATTAATTAAAAGCAAAAAAAAAAAAAAAATAATAATAAAATGATGATGAGTTTATTAAAAAAATTATAATAACATGGAGTGTCATTCAGACGACTTTCTCTTACCCAGCATTTTTGAACAATAAGATAACTTATTAATTTTTCAATCGGCAACCCCGATAATCTTCTAATATACCAACTTCGAAATTCCTCCAGTTATTTGTTTTACTACATTCTGATAACTAGAACCTATACAAATAAACCGCTAAAGACTTGATTTTGTTTTATTTTTTCAGGAGATCCAAAAGCGTAAAGTTATAGCAAAAAGAAAAAAAAAAAAAAAAAAAAAAAAATCAGTGTTAAAATTTGGACTCTAAACAAGTACTTTGTTTCCCATAGGGTATGAGAAAGTAATTATCAATCCACAACAGTTTCCCCGAAGTTGTTCAAATTAAAATCAAAGTATATTAGATAAGATACAATTTTCTATTCTTGGGTATCTTTACAAAATATATCATAGGTTCAGGAATTCGGAACTTCCGATGTGGCGGAGTATTTCACGCAGAGGTGCAAGGCTTTCAAAACACCCGGTTTTTTTCCGGGGGAATTTAAGACAAAATTGGGAATTTTGAAATTTCCTTGAAACTGGGAATTTTGAACTTATGAATATTTTTATAACTTTTGTTAATTATTTAGCCTCCGATCTTTAAATTAACTTCAACTTTAATTCCTGCATAGATTTCTTTTTCGTTTCCCTTTCCAGATAATTCGAGCATCTTTGATGTTTATTCCGAAAACAAAGAAAATAATTAATTATAATTAATGCGGTGCTATCAATAACAGTAAGTTTCTGTCATTATTCATTAATATTATTTTGTTATGTTCTTGAGATATCCTTTCCATTCTTAAAGAGAATTAATAACATTTAATTTTTTTTAATACATAATTGGTTTATGAATGTACTATGAAACAATTAGAAAATTGGACTTAATATTTTAGGAAAAAAAAACCCAACTAGATTCAAGTTTCATGAAACTTAAGTGAAGTATTTAAGAAATTAGTTTGTTACCTGATAATTTTTAAATTGTTCTTTTTCTCCTTTTCTAATTACAACAAAGAAAAAAAAAAGAAAGAAAAAGAAGAATTCTTAAATTTAATATGCTTCAGGGAAATATATAAGTAATTCGAAAAATTTCTCCATTTGTTGTGTTCGAAATGCAGAAACTTTTTATTATTATTATTATTATTTATGTATAAAAATCAGGAAAACAATACCCAAGTAGCACAAGAATAATGGCCAAAGTCGGAAATAAGACTATTTCAATATTGGCCAACATCGGACTCTGCTGGACTGGCCAGTGCAAAAATGTCAAGGTTTTTTACAATACTGACCAATATCGGTAATCTGTATTGGTCAATACTGCATGTAATACTCGCCAATATCGATTAAAGTTGGACTGGCCAATATAAAACACTAAATTTTGCCAATATAGGCCAATGTTGGTATCACATACTGGACAATATTGTGTACAACACTGGCCAATATAAAATTGCAAATCACAACATTAATGGGCAATACTGATATTTGACATTGGCTAGTGTTATAATGCAATACAGGTCAATATTAACTACAAATCTTGTCTATTTGCAAGAAACAAACAAACAACGAAAAAAAAAAAAAAAAAAAAAAAAAAACTACAGATGGCAGCCAAATTATTTGAGTGTGAGCAATAATTCTTATATAAAAAAAGTACACTTAACAAAATAGTATTAAATGCACTTTTTTTTTAATATAGGAGTTATTGCTAGCTCTCAAATAATTTTGCTACCAACTGTATGCCATCTACAATTCTTTTTTTTTTTTTTTTTTTTTTTTTTTTTTTTGTAATATAAAAGTTATTGCTAGCGCTCAAATAATTTTGCTACCAACTGTATGCCATGTACATTTTTTTTTTTTTTTTTTTTTTTTTTGGCAGATAAAAGAATGCATGAAATTTTACAACATCCTTTTAAATTTTTGATATTTGTATTAGATTTTTCAAATTTTTTTGTTTTATGTGATTTTTTTTTAGTTTTTATGGGAAAACAGACACCTTTATATTATCTTTAAACATATATTAGGCTAATTCCAAAAAATTTCGCACATTCATTTTTCTTTTACATAAGAATTGTATTTATTTACATATAGATTAAAAAATAATAATAATAATAAGATAAAATTAATATTCACATGTTATGTTTTAACTGCAATAAATAATAATAATAATAATAAAAAAATCCAAAAGCTGAACTTAAGTTGATCTAGAAATCAGAACTTGGTGATATAGGTGTCATTATCGTAACAAATAAAATAATAATCTTTCAAGATGTCAGAACAGAAATTGTGTAAGACAAACTCGTTATATTTTTAAGATATGTGAAAAATTGATATACCCAGAATGTATGAAAAATTTTCATCAGTCACAAATTTAGACGTTATGGATTTTTGAGTAATTTATTTTTTTTAAGTTGTATCAATATAAAATGAATGAATCGTAATAAAACAAAAGGTTATATTATTTTTTTCTTACTATAAATAAATCATCCCGGAAGAAGTTAATGAACTGTCAGGGGTTTTTCTTTGCAATATAAAATTTCCTTAACACCAATTCCAAATACCTTGAGTTCTTTTCACAAATTTTTTTGCTGAGTACCCAGCTTTCATCAATTTTTCTGACAATCTGATCGTTTCTTCTTTGCTGTTGCAATTGCAGAATGTCACCTTAGTCCACATTTCGCATTAGTTCTATGTTATTACATAATTTACAGTTTACACTCAATTACACGGTTTACCACATCGTTTACACACAGCTTTCATTAAATGCACAAATGAACTGACTGTTTCTTCTCTTCTGTTGTAATTTCAAAACATCACTTTGCGTCCAGATTTCACATAAGGATCACATCTCTACATGCATGTACCTGTTAAGATTTCGACAGTTATGTGGTTGGTAGTATAATTTTGTTGTAGCAAGGCTATAGCCATTGGGGGGGGGGGGAGAAAATTTCAACTCCCCCACAAAATGTTGCAAATTTGTGGAAATTTTTAGAGTAATACATCATTTTTAACACAATATTGTGCACTAATACTTGTACACTGAAAACTTTCTGGCTATGGCCTTTGATATTGGTATTAGTACTACCCTGATAAAGACTAACCAAAAAAACTTCTAGAACAATCCGGAATGATAAAGACCCAATTAACCCCTTAGAAAAAGCTGTAATATACATATTGAATTTTGTGAAATAAGAACCTACACTGGCATGACTAAGAAATCTTTGCCAAGCGAATACCAAGAACGCTTTCTTTTGTTCATGTCACGGAGTAAGAAATAATAATATTTATAAACTAAATAAATCATATGTATTATTTTAAAATAATTAATCATATTCATAAATTAATTTTATAGAAACTAAATCGTATATTTTATTTAAAAAAAAAAACAACACTTTGTACAGCTAAATGTAATAATGACAAATCATAATCATAAAATACCTTTATAATATTAAGATATTTAAGTAATGTATAGAATGATCTGCAACTGAGAAATATAAAAACAATAAGAAAACAATAATAATATTAAATAAATTAAGTTTTTTCTTCTACGTATTTATAAATTACTTATAAATTAAAATTGAAATTTATGAAAAAAAAAAAAATGTGCGACGAAAATTTATTATATACGATACATTTCATTTTAATCTACATTTTTCTTTATTATGGATATCATTTCCCTCCCTAGTGTAAGGTGACTATATTTTCAAACAGTGATTTGGGGACAAATTACCGTAAATTAAAGTAGCCAATTAAATTACCCAAATTAAAGTAAATTTCGAGCACATTGAAAACTTCATTTAGAGACTTTTTCGTGGACATAACAGACCAATACCTATATGCATTATTAATGAAAAAATCTTTGATTTATACAGTACACAATGCTTTGAAACACTTTTTTCTATGAAAAATTTCTGAGCCTAACGTATGTTTATGCAAATTAAACTATCCCAGCATTATTAAAATAATCAAGTCTATAGAACCCATTTACACTTTATTATGGTGATAGGAGAGAGAACACAAAATAACAGCATCTTCAGAATCCCCATTCCCAGAAATGCAGAAATAATTCCTGATTATATAACAAAAAGAAAATCATTTCTTTTTCTCTCCTATGAATGTATCAATGCAATTTGCGGTGATCATAAAACGAACATTTTTGTCAAAATTTCATTAAACAAATTTTATTTTTCACTTCACATAAATCGGGCAAAATAGAATTTATATACTGATCATTAGTGCATGAGTCTTTCTCTGTTCATGAAGTATGTGGGTAGAGGTCTGCACGGGCCGGAATTTCGAGGCCCGGCCCGTACGAAAACTTTACTTACCCGGCCCGGCCCGGCCCGATTCAAAAATATGTAAAATAACAAAAAAAAAAAAAGAATGCCTTTTTATGAAAAAGATTTTTAGTGTGTGTTTTGCAGAGGTTTTATATAACCAAACAATAGTACGTTCTTTAACAAAATGCAGAAATTTTACAAGACAATTATATATAAACAGAAATCCATTATTATAGGCAAGGCACACAGACAAACAGAAAGTCAAACCGAAAATATTAGCATTCATCAAACAATATAGGAAGGTATTTAAAATGGTTAATACTACTGAAAATGCACTTTCAACCATTTTCTCTTATATACCATAATGTATCCGAATCTTTCATGCGCTCCGGTAAACAAAACTTTAATGTTAATCCAACCATATTCAACAGAAAAGTTGCTTTATCCATGATAAAAATGATGCTACTTTCGTCCACTGGAGAAAAGAAAAAGGAGCCTTATATAGAATAAGTTTCAGCGGAAAGATTTTTATAGCCTTTATATCACCTAAACTCAACAGATCATAAGAAACAAACCCTTATACTGTATCTAATTTCTTTTGTTGTGTACATGTACGCAAATCGGTAGTGACATGCATACTATTTTGAATAGGAAACCATCTAATATTACTTTAAATAAAATATATTAATTTCGAGGCATGCTAAAAATATTTGCGAAAAATCAAATTTCGGACAGAGACAGACTGATAGAAAATTAAATTGACGTTACAGACACTTTTTTAACAAAATAGAACTCTGTGTGACATACAAGACTGTAAAATAACATAAAATAAATGACTGAAGGTATCCGAATATTTATATATTTTATCATTTATATATTTCATCATTTTCCTTTTTCGTTGATTAACGAAGAAACTAGAAAAAGATTCGGGCCGGCCCGGCCCGGAGAAAATGTCATTCAGGCCCGGCCCGCCCCGAATATACACAAAAAAACTGAGCCCGAGCCCGGCCCGGCCCGAGAGCAAATTCAAACCGGCTCGGGCTCGGGCTCGGGCCGGAAGCCCGGCCCGTGCAGACCTCTATATGTGGTTCTTCATTTTTAAATTTTGTTGATTTCCAAGAATATCTAATAACTTGTGCATTAGATTGCGATTTTGACTGAATTGGATTGGATACGTTTTACGTCACACCAGTGCTGCGCAATGGTCAATTAGCGATGGTCAGGGACTCATTCCTAAAGGTGGTCCTGAGACATGCCATGACAATTTTGATCCTCCATGTAAGGAATTGCGATTTTGGAAAAAAAAGATACAAATATTTAAATTTGGGGACATTTAGTGTCCCCAAGCGGTCAAAGAAGTTTTGTGGACAAAAAATAAAAAAGATCAAAATTCGAGGACAGTCCTCGAATTTCGAGGACGAATGGTCACCTTACCATAGTCCTTTTAAATGTCAATGTATCACTTTAATTCATTATGACCTTGGCGAGAGCCTATATAAATTGGCTCTTTTAAAATACCAAGCGTCGTATGCTGCTTATAAAAATTTTATGCTGTTAAGAAAATTCTATATATTCAAATTCATTTTTCGCCGATTTTCTCAAAAATCATTCTTTTCGTTAAAAAAAAAAGATTTGGTGATTTGGTGATTGGGTTTTACGTCGCACTAATGCTGCGCAGATGGGCAATTGGCGACGGTCTGGGACACACCCCTAGAGGTGGTCCTGAGACATGCCATGACAATTTTGATCCTCCATGTAAGGAATTGCGATTTTGGAAAAAAAAGATACAAATATTTAAATTTGGGGACATTTAGTGTCCCCAAGCGGTCAAAGAAGTTTTGTGGTCAAAAAATAAAAAAGATCAAAATTCGAGGACAGTCCTCGAATTTCGAGGACGAATGTTCACCTTACTATAGTCCTTTTAAATGTCAATGTATCACTTTAATTCATTATGACCTTGGCGAGAGCCTATATAAATTGGCTCTTTTAAAATACCAAGCGTCGTATGCTGCTTATAAAAATTTTATGCTGTTAAGAAAATTCTATATATTCAAATTCATTTTTCGCCGATTTTCTCAAAAATCATTCTTTTCGTTTAAAAAAAAAGATTTGGTGATTTGGTTTTACGTCGCACTAATGCTGCGCAGATGGGCAATTGGCGACGGTCTGGGACACACCCCTAGAGGTGGTCCGGAGACATGCCATCACAATTTTGATCCTCCACGGAAGGGCGTTAAAAAAAAAGAAAATAAATGAACGTTTTTACCATTGAAGTGTATAACGGAAGCGTATTTGGAAAACGCACACCACACAGCGCCGTTAGATGGCGTCAAATCGTTTGGCGAGAAATCCTTGGCAAGGAAGCTATGTTTAGGGATAAGCTTGCAAAGATGGAACGTCGCCGCCAGCCCATCCGCCTTATGTAAGAACGCTTCATTACGTTTCCACATGAGAATCTCGTGAAAATTGCACTTATTTTTCTATTTGTTAAATATCCTCGAAAGATTTTTCATTACATTATCTGATTTGTTTCTTAAATTTATATTTTTATTTCATTTATTTTAGTTTAAATAACTGAAATAGTAGTTTATTTTAAGTTTCTGAAAATGTTTATTTAAAATAAATATTTTCCGTTTGTTTCAATTTATATATTTTGTAAGAAAAATATTCTTTTTTTTTTTTTTTTTTTTTTCATATGTCGTATTGTATATAATAACACTTTCTTAAAAATGTGTTATGAAGTGATTTTCTGATTTTAGTATTGTTTAATTCTGTGTATATATAGTTCTATTTCAGTTTTTGCATTTGTGATTTCCTTTTTTATATTATCTTAAAGACATTATTTTATAAGGACAGAAAAGTTAAAATTTAAATGATGAATATGTGTGTGTGTACACTATCTTGTACACTAGAATTATTATTAAGAGCTGAATTTTATTCTTCATAACTCAAAAGTAATGATCTAATTAATCTTTGTCTTGTTGCAGTTAATAAATTCTTGTTTCTGTATTTTAAATTGGAAATTTAATCTATAAAACTTGTTTGAATTAATCTGAAGTCTATTTTTATTATCCTAAACTTCTGCTATTACTTGCACATATTTTTTTTACTACTAATGTTCAGTGAACCTCTTGTAATCCATGATCCATTTTGGATGTAAACAATGAAATTTTTCAACTTTTGAGAGGAAAATTAGTTTTTTTTGTGGAAATTTCTAAAGTCTAAAATTTTCTAATATTTAAGTAGACATATTAAATAAAATAAAACTGTTTTTAATTGATAAATTAATAACTTAAGACACTTTGAATTTGTATAGTTAAAATAAATGTGTGTTTATACTATTTTTCGATGATGATTTATTTATTTTACTTTTTTTTTAATTGCTATAATTTTTTAATGGTAAGGTTATCTGAAATTATTATACATATATTTTATCATTCATTTCATGCATTAATAGTTATACTCAATTTGTATCTGTAAAAAATTAACAAAACAAATAATGGCCTATATATTGTCCACAAAATGTTTGGTTGAGATATCCAATCTCTGCAGATTAGAGGGAATATTTGTATATGCATTAAAATTGCATGTGTATCTTTTTTATAACAAAGTTTATATTTAAAGGAAAAATCTGCTATTTTGGAAATATTTCTAAATACATTGTTTTTCTGGCTATTTTACAATTCATTTCTAAAAACTTGAAATTATTTTTTCAATTGAAACAAAGTCTACCGAACATTTAGACTTGTAATGAATTAAGCCATGTGGTTTCCATATATATATATATATTATGAATATTATTCTTTCACTAAAAATTAATAAAATTTTGAATTTGAAATTTAATCTGAAATTTCATTAGTTAGTACTACTATGTGCCTAGTGTAATGAGATTTTGCAAATAGTTAAATTCTAAATGCTTGTAAATATTGTCCTAATTTAAACTACCATTCAAATATTTATATGTAAGTTATTTATTTATCTATTTTTAGTCAGAAAGATATAGAAATGTTATGAATTGATTATACCTGCTTAAAATATTTCTGTTTTGTTTACTATGACTATTTTTCACAAGAACTACAAAATGAGTTGCTTTTTATGTGTAATTACTTGCTATTATAAATTACAAAGTTTCATTTGTAACCATGAAAATAAATGTTTATGTGATGATAGTGTTTTTATCTTTCTTCTTCTTTTTTTTTTTTTTTTAATTATTTGAGAAAGAATTAATTTTCTGTTACTAAGTGAATTCACTGTTTCATGTATTTCTTTTTACTGAATAGAAGAAATTAAAAAAAAATTAATTTTATAATTTAAATGTGTAAAAATTTCCATAAGCAAATCTGCTCTGTTTCTCTGACTGAGAGAAAAAAAATAGACAAATTACGTTGGATTGAAATGAAAAGCAAAACTTTCAGTATTAAACGATTTTTCCCTAGCTCTTTAAATTTTCTAGATATGGCAATTCTTAATACTAATGGTCATTTTCTTATCTTTACTTATTTGCTAATAAGCTGCTATGTGCTTAAAATATATAATTTTATAATACAAAAATAGCAAAATATATATATACATATATGTTTCTTTTTACTATGAATTCACACAGGCTAATCTGAAAACTGTAATTTTTTTTTTTTTTTAATCAGAGGGGAAGAAGGGTTAATGTAATAAATTAAAAAGCTATTTGAGTGATTCCATGCCAACTCACCTAATGAGGGTTGCATGACTGATTCGGATTTTCTTTAAATTTAGTACACAGATTGATGATATAGAGGCATGAAAAAGTCCAAATTTTTAGCTACCTAACCTGCTCCACTTATTTATAGATATACAGGTCCTTGAAGTCTGTCTGCCCCCTCAAAATACCAAGAAATTAATGTTATTTAATTCTTTTTTTCTTAAAAATTGTGCTCATGTAATAGGAAAAGGTTAGGTACCTATGGAAACTAGTTATTCCAGGCATTCAGAAAAAAAAAAAAAAAAAAAAAAAAAAAACTACAATGCTTATAATGAAAATTGTTAAGGTATATAATTCTTAGAAGTTGCAACCATGAAAATTTGATTTTCCTGATTTTGTGAAGATTGAGACATCAATTCCAAAAAAAGGAAAATAAAACCAAAGGTTTATTCACTTTCTGGTAGAGTGTAAGTGTTCACCATAAATTGCTACACAATAAATTAATTGGGTTTCTCACTCCTTGGAAATATTTAAGCTTAAAGACAAACCATAGGGCAAAAAAATGCAATTTCGGCCATCTTGGCAGCCGTTTTTCTTATAAAGGGGGAGCACTAGAAACTTTTTTATTTTTTTTAAATAAGCTACTGATGTGTTTGCTATTCACAGGAAAAGAGTTTACTTTTGGTTATTATTTGCATAAAGAGATATCCTGCTGATAGTATATGCATGTTTTTCTCTAATACCAAATGCTTGTGTTCCCCCTCTGATAGACTTAACATTAATAAAAAAGGAAAAATAATAATGCATGTATTAATAGCTGTACTATCTGTACAAGAAAAGAAATATATATTAAATTATTTAATAAAAAAATAATTTCTTCATTTTGCAGCAAAATTAGATATCTGACGGAAAAAAATAAGAAACAGAATTTCTCCAAAACTGAACGATGAACGTTGTCCATTCATAATTATAAAGTATTAAATAATTTCTTGAAAAATCAATCAAAATAAAGGAGCTAAAAATATTTATTCCATAAACAATATAATTGAAATACAGGAATATATTAAAAACTAATGTGTACAGCAGTGGCGGATTTAAGGGGGGGGGGATCTTCCCCCCCCAAAAAAATAAAAATAAAAAACTGACATTCACAATTGAATATTGCAATTGTAAATTTTTTATTGGTCTAGAATTACACTTTGAAAATTCTTAGCCCCCCTCAAAAGTCAAGTTCTGGATCCGCCACTGGTGTACAGAATTTTATTCAAATGCAAGCATAAGTTCCTGTATTTTTTTTTCAGTATCATTTGGTATTAAAAACAGGAATGCTGTGACACTGCTGCTGATGGCTTGGTATTATATCTAACAGATGCTTGTATGGAATCCAGCATTTATCTGGTTTCTCTGGTCAGTAGAAATTTTGGCAGGAGCTATGAGGATGCAAAAATTGTATTTGAACATCACCTTTTTCAAAACAGTGTTCCAAGACAACTCCGAACCACCATTTCTTATCATACATGCAAGCAACATAAGAACCTTTAGAAATGTTATTAAGATCTAAATTTTTAACATGTTGTTCACCTACTGCAGATACTTCAGTTTGATTCGATATAGACAGCATCTGGACCACTTTCTCCCTATGGTATTAGGTGTTTTAAAAACTTTCAGAAATTAACTAGCTTGAAATTTTAAATTTCAATTCTTTTAGATATTGCATAACGAAAAATACTTCCTTTGAATGGGAAGGAAACAAATTATTTAAACTAAGATGAAAGAAAGGATTAAAATAAAAAACTTGTGTATTACATGATTAATGCATGAATAGTTTATTTAAGTCACTCATAATATTATTGTTCTGTAAATAATACGAACTATTGTGCGAATTTTTTTCATGACAGATACTTCCTTTTGAATCCACAGAATTAAGCATGGCCCTTCTTTAAGTGATATATATATATATCTTTTTTCTGTTTTATTATTAACTAGCCGCCTTCGGCGACCAGCTGGTTCGTGATCCTTGAAAAATCCGACTTTATGAAACTCCCGCTCGGTGGCGCCTTTTCCCCGTTTCAGATCTTACAACAGCTTATTGACATATAGTGAAAATAGCTTTATTGAAAAATTTAATCGTAGTAAATTCCCGCTCAGTAGCCTGCGGCGCCCTCTTCCACTTTCAATATCTGAAACAGCCTGTTCGCTCACCATGTTATGATCTTTCAAATTTCTGACTTTAGCAAAGTCCCGCTCGGTGGCATCTTATCCCCGTTTTAGAACATACAACACCTTCCATGCTCATTAGAATTTAAAATATTACAGCACCATCTGGCGGTAGAAATTTCTGTAATCTACTGTTCAATTTTAAATCAACAAACCTTTCAAATGATATATTACTTATGAAAATATTTTAATTAGTAGCTGAGGTACAAAAGAAAACCTAAACAGGAGACCTTAAATTAAAACATGTAAATCGGGTAAAATCTGCAATTCCACATTCAATAATATAAAAGAACTTTAAAATATCTTTCGAATGATGCATTAAAAATAATATAATAATTAGAATGGGAAATATTACAGCGCCATCTGGCGGTAGAAATTTCTGTAATCTACTGTTCGATTCCAAATCAAAAAAGCTTTCTAATGATGTATTACTTATGAAATTATTTTAATTAGTAGCTGAGATGCAAAAGAAAACCTAATCAGGAAACCTCAAAATGTGTAAATTGGGTGAAATCTCGAATTTCATTTTCGATAATGTTGCCCCTTTTCCCCCTCCCTAATAATCGTACTCTTTCAACAATATTCACAATCGAATTATCGGGCATTAAAACCAAATACTACGAAATTTCAATGGCATATCTCAATTTAAAATACGGCAAAATAAAAAAGAAAACTTAATCTTTTTTCAATAAATATGTCATTTTTTTATTTATTCATATATTTTCATGAAAATTGAACAGTAGCTTTATAATATGCCATCTTAGCCGAATATTCATTCAAATGTAAGGTAAATGAAAATAAGAAAAAGTTTGAAAATTGCAATTTTTCCCCCCAGTATAAAACACATGATATCTTAATTGATTACAACCATTTCTGTTTTCATCACAGACAGTTGTCTGCCTGTTTCCAACTAAATATCATACTTTAGTTAATTTTAAAAAAAATGTAATTTATGTATTGATAAGCTGCTTGCACTCTTAGATTCGGAAAAAAATCCCCTTTCATTTGGTACCAAATTTGTAATGATCGGACTAATATTTCTAATTTATTTTCCATTTTTTCTGCTTTTAACTCCGTTAAAATATCTATTTTTTTTGCAATCGCAGTGAATTCTCAGTGATTGAGATCGCTTTTTGAGTAGACATAGGTCTATATTTTAATTAATATCTCCGCAACTAATTAAAATTTTTAAATTCTGTTTTCACTATCCCCTCGGGAAGGCTTCTAGTTACCCATATGTCAAATTTTATACTTCTGCGTTCGGTAGGGGCTGAATGTATAGATGCTCAGACAGACAGACATCTTCTTTTATTATTATAGATATAATTTATGCAAAGGGAGAAAAATTTCAATTTCAAAAAAAGTTAGTTTAAACATAAAAATTATGTCAGGCAAACTTTTAACTTGCAATAAAATGCTTTAAAAATTGGTGGTGAAAGACATGCAGTTGTTGTTTCGTGTTCAAATAGTTAAGCACAATCCTTCATCACAAAATATGAGGTCACAATATGTAACATGAAAGTAAAAACATAATATTGAAGGCTCTTTGCCAACACAAATTGTATACCTGTTGAAATGAAAAACTGAAACCTTCTTAAAAAAAAAAAAACTAACACATGTACATTATTTTATTTTTATTATTATTTTGCTTCTGAAATCTCAATACAGACTCAAATACAATCCAATTTACATATTCTTGCTTGCAATACAAACATCGAGAATTACAGTTAGAAGTCTGTTTTATCAGTTTAAAATATGTGGATTTCTATTACTAAAAAAATTTTTACAATATATTTAGAATATCAAATTATATTTGTAAAACATACGTCTATAAAAATGTTTTAGGAGACAGATTTGTTGTCTATATGCATGATTTAGGCGACATCTGTTGCTCTGCTGTTGTTCTGCTCTGTTGATCTGTTGCTCATAAACAGTAATGATCACCAAAATCAAGACACATGGCCAGATGCTGCAAGTACTTTGAACAGACAGATTTATCATTAAATAAATAAAATAAATTTCTATTTCAGAGATCTATAGTTTTTATACAACGAACAGTACTTTTGCCATTCTGCATGTGTTTCATTGAAATGGTTAAAGCAATGTTTTCTGCAATGTATTTTAAACGTTAAAAAAGTGGGTTACCAATGAAAAATAATTTTTCCTGCAATAAAACTCTGGAGATTTCTTATTCTTTAAATTCATCTTTGGTTTTTACTGCACATAAGATCAGATTTTGTATTATTTCATTATAAAATTCAAGAACACATTCTTTTCTGTGTGTGAATATCTCCATACAAGGAAAAAGACTTCAATTGAAAATGATACTTGAATGAAACAATATTTACGAATTATGAAACAAATGAAAACATATTCAGCTAGAGTAAGCAAGAAATATTTATTAGGACTGAGGACTATTAGTCTCAATCTGTGATTTTTTGGGTGTTATTTTTCGATAGTTGGACATTTATCGAAATCTAAATTTTATTGAAAATATAATTGAATAATTTGAAAGTGATGTTATAATTTGGAAAAAAAAAAACTAATAGTCCTCTGTCCTAACCTAAATTCTGCTTTTGCCAGAATTCCATCAAAATCTTTTCTTCTTCTTATTTTTTTTTTTAAGAAAAAGAAAAGAAAATTAACTAGTATGTTGTGGCTACCACAAGACTTTCTTTTATATTTTCCTATACAAATTCACTCAGTAACAATATTAAAAAAAAATACGATTTTTTTTTTCAAAGTTTATTTTCGTTAAAAGTAAAAAAAAAAGGATAACTTTGCTTTAAATTATCACATATTTATAGTTCAACCATTCGTTTTAAAGGTATTGACGAGACCTTTCGAAAGATACCCATCTTGAAAATTTACCCCCCCCCCTCCCGGGGAGATACTTCTCCCAGGGGGGGGGGAGCGATGCCCCCACATGTACATATTTTTTTTCTAATTAACTACTACTATTATCAATAATTCATATTAATTTTATAACCACAACTCTCAAAACGTGTAAATCCATCAAAAACCTGAGGTCGAAAATTTTTACGAATCCAATACTTTCTTCTATTGAATATAGAAGAAAGTAATAATAAACAGTATCGAAACAAATATATATATATATTTGCAACAATTAAAAATTTAAATGTCCATTTTTAAAGCTTTTACCAGGTTATTATTTTCATATTTTAATTAATTAAAAAATATATAATCAACATTTTATTTCAAATACGGTACCAAATGAAAGGGCTGTTTTTTTCTGAATCCGTCGGATTAATTAACATCGATTGAACAATTAGATTTTTTTAAAATTAACTAAAGTATGAAAATCTGATGGCAATTTGCATATATATATATTTACTTTCTTCTATATTCAATAGAAGAAAGTATTGGATTCGTAAAAATTTTTGACCTCAGGTTTTTGAAGGATTTACACGTTTTGAGAGCTGTAGAACATGATTTGACCATTTTTAGAAAATGTCTGTGTGTGTGTGTGACAAAATTTTGTAGCAACTGTATCTCAGGAACTACTGCACAGAATTTCATACAAATTGGTATGTAGTTGCACCTTGACATAAATTAGTGCTTATCAACTTTTGGTAAAAATTGTCTTAGAGGTTGCGTTGCCATCCCACTTTTTCTAAATTTTTAACATGGTGATATAGCAAAAAATTTTGTATAAATGTGCATAAAGATAATTATTTTTTAGTAATTATTATGAAATTTACAAGAATTATCTATAATAGAGATAGTCAACTGGGAAAATTTTTTTGCATGTGTAGGAGCCTCACCCCCCCCCAGGGGGGGGGGGAAGTCCCCCCTTGAAGGGAGTACATTTTCAAGATGGGTGTCTTTCGAAAGGTCTCATCAGTACCTTTAAAACGAATGGTTGAACTATAAATCTGTGATAATTTAAAATAAAGTTATCGATTTTTTTTAGTTTTAACGAAAAAAACTTTTTTTTTAAAATGAAATTTAACCAAACTTAGTATTTAGTTGACATAAACTGCTGCTGATTAGATTTGGAGATCAATCGCTCAACAGGTAGTGCTGTGATCGTATTTTTTCTAAATTTTTAACATGGCAGTATAGGACAAAATATTATATAAATGTACATAATGAGAGTTATTCTTAACATGTGATTATAAAATTAATATGAATTATTGATAATAGTAGTTAATTAGGAAAAATTTTTGTGCATGTGGGGGCATTGCTTCCCCCCTGGGGGGAGTAAATTTTCAAGATGGGTATCTTTCGAAAGGTCTCGTCAATACCTTTAAAACGAATGGTTGAACTATAAATATGTGATAATTAAAAACAAAGTTATCGATTTTTTTTTACTTGTAACAAAAAAAATCTTAATTTTTTTAATATTGTTACTGAGTGAATTTGTATATGAAAATATAGAAGAAAGTCTTGTGGTGGCCACAACATATCAGTTTTTAAATTGTTTGAAAAAAAAAAAAAAATGTAGAAATACTTTTGTATTACTAAAAATTTTTAAATCATAACATCTAGTCAGTTAATAAAGTTCGGAAAATTCATATAATAAAGGTATAAGAAAAATTGTCTTTATTGCCATTCGGTCACTTACAGTATCATTTTTAAACAAAAAAATAAATAAACATTAAAAGAACAAAAATCAACTGGATTATATATATATATTTTAAATATTGTGGAGTAATATTGAGGCGGGAGAGAGTTGATATGTAGCCTCGGCAAGTAAAAGCCACACTGAAAGCTAGAGTTTTATAATGTATCCAATAAATAATAACAAAACATTTCCTGTAACTTTTTACTTTCTTCTCTATGGAATAGAAGAAAGTATTGTATTCGTAAAAATTTTCGTCTTTCAGTCTTCAACGGATTTACACGTTTTGAGAGGTCTAGAACACGATTTGACAATTTTTAGAAAATGTCTGTCTGTCTCTGTGTGTGACAAAAATTTTGTGATGACTATCATCGGAACTACTGCACAGAATTGCATATAAATTTATATGTAGATGCCCCTTGACCTAAATTAGTGCCTATCAACTTTTGGTGTCGCTGCTTTACAGCGATTTCCGCAATTTAAGGGGAGACTATATTTTTTATTATACGCTGGTTCTATCGCGTATAATCAAACAAAACTTGATATGTGAGAAGGCTATTATGAAACATTACGCTGATTCAGTTTGAAAGCTTAACAGCCAACAAGTGGTGCTGCTATACAGCGATTCTCACAATTTAAGTGAAGGCTATATCTCAGGTACCACTGCACAGAATTGCATATAAATTTATATGTAGATGCACCTTAATATAAATTAGTGCCTATCAACTTTTGGTGTCAACTGCTCAACAGGTGGCACTGCTACACAGCTGTTTTCGCAATTGAAAGGGAAGGCTATATCTCAGATTCTATTGCGTATCAAATAAAATTTGGTATGTGAGAAATCGTTATGAGACATTATTCTGATTCAAGTTGGATGTTTATAGGCCAATAGGTGGCGCTGCTATACTGGAAATTTCCTCAATAATGAGAAGGCTATATCTCAACTTGTATGGCGTATAACTGTATGAAACTTGATATGTGAGATAATCATTATAAAAACGCATTTTTTAAGATTTTATTTATAGACAATAAAACTGTCTTTCTTTGGATGTTTCGTGTTAGTTTTCTCTAAGATGAAAATCATTTGCATTCATCATGTTAAATAATTTTAATAAGTTATTTGCACTTAGTGAATTTGTATAGGAAAATATAGAAGAAAGTCTTGTGGTGCCACAAAATACTAGTTTTATTTTTAATCTCAACAATGGAAAAATTAAACCTTTTTTTTTTTTTTTTACCTAAGCTAAGTAAAATGGCACAAAAATCAATATTTGAACATATGTTACTAGTAGGGCCTTTTAAATTTAAACTCAAAAAAAAAGTTTTCCAATTTTTTTTTTATATTTAATGTGGTTTAATTAGTTACAAGCTACATTACTAATAAATGTAAGTCGCCCCTCCCTCCCATCCCCTAGTAGATCAACTAAACTAACCAGGGTTGTTATTTTGTCCACTTTTTCGTCAAAAGTCCGGGACGCTGGACAAAATAAAATCTACTTAACTGTACATGTTCAGTGTATAAAATAATTTTAGCAATAGAAATATTTTATTAAAAATTAATAATTTGATTAATGAAAAGCATAATTTTATTTTAATCACGATTAAAAAAAAAAAATCATGAAGAAATGTTGCCATGACCATATGTTGCCATAGACCAATAAAGGGTTAACAGTGAACACAATTTTGTCTGAAGATGAGAGTCAATCAAAGCACCCCAAAAGACACTAACTACAAACTTTTTTGAAAATCGTTATATCAATTTCCGAGTAAACCCAATTTCTGTGATATGATACAATGGGCCGATAAAGGGTTAACACGAATTTTTCTGCCTTGCGAAATTTTCGAAGTCGTATGTTTATAGTTAATGATGTTCATCCGGCTATCAAAACTGATATTGAAAAGCTATTCTTACATCTTTACGGTAAAAATATTTCTTTTTTATGCAAGTTTAAGTGAAATTTTGCCCTATTCTCCCATGTTAAGAAAATCGTAAATTTTGAATAATTTCTGAAGTTTTTTAATTAGAATGTTGCGATTGAATAGGGGTCTTGCCAGTGTCATAACTAATACTTTAGAACCTGTCCGATCTCTCTGTGACCATTCCCCACTGCCTTCGGCAGCGCAGTCCCGTGTGCGCGCACAACTTACGGGATACACGCGCGCATTCCTTCCCTGACCCTTCGTGCTCCCCCATAAAAATCAATTCTGATCGGGTAAAAACTCGCGCCAGGTCCCCACTGCCTTCGGCAGCGAAGTACTGTGCGCGCACAGTTTAAGGGATACACGCACTGCGCGTGCGTATTCCTTTCCTGACCCTTCGTGCCCCCTAAAAAAAATCATTTCTGATCGGGTAAAAACTCGCACCGGGTCCCCACTGCCTTCGGCAGCGCAGTGCCGTGCTTGCTGTGTGCGCACAGTTTAAGGGATACACGCACTGCGCGTGCGTATTCCTTCCCTGAACCTTCGTGCCCCCTAAAATAAAAAATCATTTCTGATCGGGTAAAAACTTGCACCGGGTCCCCACTAGAGATGAGACAGGCTCAGCCCGAGCCCGGTCGGGCTCAAATCTTCGGGCTTCGGGCGGGCTCGGATTCAAGCTAAAAGTTCCGTTTATTTTATTCTTTACTAACTGGAAAATGTAAAAAAAAAAAAAAAATTATTCCTTTTGAGAGCACCTTTAGTAATGCCATAATAGTCATGATAGGTTATAAATCACAAAATAATCTTGCAAACCTTAGTAGCTTTGACTTTCCTTTTTCTAAATAGAACTTTTTTTTCAACGGGATGCATATTATATCGTAGTGTTATACAGTAATCCTTCCTCCTTTGTTATATTGGGCCTCAATATATCACTCATTCGGATAAATTTTTTGTCCCCCAATAGGAGCGTTATAAACAATTGGCTGCACTATAAATATATATTATATAAATATATACATGTATACTGAGACACAGACATTATAAATTGTTATAATAACATTTATAGTTATTTAAATTAAGGATTGATAAATAAGAAAATTAAATTGAAAATGGAAATGGCATTTAATTTTACTATTGTGTATGCGTTGTATAGCGTACCACTTTCAATATCGGGCTCGGGCGAGCTCAGTTCAAAAATGTTTCGGGCTCGGATTGCCAAAATAGAGCCCGAACTCACCTCTAGTCCCCACTGCCTTCGGCAGCGCAGTCCCGTGCGCGCTGCGTGCGCACAACTTATGGGATACACGCACTGCGCGTGCGTATTCCTTACCTAACCCTTCGTGCCCCCTAAAAAAAAATCATTTCTGATCAGGTAAAAACTCGCACCGGGTCCCCACTGCCTTCGGCAGCGTAGTCCCGTGCGCTCTGCGCGCGCACAAGTTAAGGGATACGCGCACGGTGCACGCCTATTTCTTCTCCACCCTTTCAGGCCCTCTTAATTAACCTACGTATACCAATTTTGAACGATCTAACTCATTTGGCTGAGATGCAAAAGAAAACTAATTCAGGACACCTCAAAACGTGTAAATCTGGTGAAAACTTTCGATAATATAAAAGAACTTTAAAATATCTTTCGAATGATGTATTAAAAAATATTTAATCATAATTAGAAATTGAAATTTCAAAATATTACAGCGCCATAAAAGAAAACTGATTCAGGACACCTCAAAACGTGTAAATCTGGTGAAAACTTTCGATAATATAAATGAACTTTAAAATATCTTTTGAATGATGTATTACAAATAATTTAATCATAATTAGAAATTGAAATATTGAAAATTCTAAAATATTACAGCGCCATCTGGCAGTACAAATTTCTGTATTCCACTGTTCGATTCCAATTCAAAAAAGCTTTCTAATGATGTATTACTTATGAAATTATTTTAATTAGTAGCTGAGATACAAAAGAAAAACTAATTCAGGACACCTCAAAACGTGTAAATCTGTTGAAAACTTTAAATAAAAAAAAGAACTTTAAAATATCTTTCGAATGATGTATAAAAAATAAATAATCGTAATTAGAAATTGAAATACGCAGTTCTTTGTACCAAGTTTAGTGTACAGCATTGAAAAACTGAAGCCATTTCGAAATTGCAATTTTTAATCGCAGTAGCAAAACAGGTGACCTCATTCAATGTCTCTCTTTCCGTTCAAGTTTTTTTTTATTTTTTGCTTTCGATGCAGACATCGTTGAAATGGCTCCCATGGTAACGAAAAGCGGCAACGGAATTCTGAAAATCACTAAGGAAGTAAGACCGCGTATTCTATTTCAATGGGTTTAAAGTGTGAAATTAAAAAATTTACAACTCATTCAGTTTTTGAAATTTTCTCTCAATCTTTTGCAAATTAAATTATGAAAGTGAGATCTATATACAAAAAAAAAAAAAAAGAAATGATTTATCTCTAAACGCTTTTGAGTTATAAAATAATTTGTGAAAAAAATCGATGTTTCATAAAATCTAAAAATATGGATCGCTAATCTGTATTTTGTAAAAATGTTTATATGGTTCGAAAGAGGATTAAATGGCCTTTCTTTATATACTAGATGTTAAGAAATGGAAGAGTTACTCGGTCGTACAGGGCGTTTCAAAAAAGACGACCGCAAAAAAATGAAATTTTCGACCCTTTAAAAAAAATTTTTTTTATATAAAAAATCCATATTTTTTTTAAAAAAATTGTACCGTAAGAATCGGTAATAAATGCTCTTTCTCATGGTACAGGTGTATTTTCGATATTTCCAACAGATCGGAAGCGATCGCTTTACAAAAATCCACGAAATTTTCTCTCTTTCCTTTTTCTTTCAAGGTAAGCGGTCCCGGGCGAAAATGATGATCATGTGCCATTTTGAATCGTTTTTTTGTTAGACAGTGGTCGACATTTTAATTAATATCTCCACTAATTAGGGTCGCATCGTTTAGCAAATTAGATAACCCAGATCTGCGATAAATTCTCTGTCCGACAGTACCTGTTTGAAGTCCGTGCGACCTTTAGCGGCGGAGCCTTAGCTGCGTCAAGCCATTTCTCACAGACAGACAGACACACGCGTACAGATTTTAATAATATAAGGAGATTAACATATAAAACTGAAACATTTAAAATTATGTAATGACTTAGATAAGATAAGTATATTATCCCGGAGAAATGAGCTAAAGTGTATGGTATTTCAATTCTGAACCATTAACATTTAAGCACAATTCAAATATTTTTTTAAAGTGTAATGTTACAGTTGATGTATATACATTGCAACACAGTACAGTACAAAGCCGAAAATCCGGAATTGTCGGGACCGCAGCGATTCCGGATTTTCGAATTTTCCGGATTTTTGGTCATGCCTAAAAAATATAATATTTTGGTATAAGTACTTGGATAATATGCAAATTCAGGTGAAAAATAATATATTACGATTTTACTTTTTTTTTTTTTTTTTTTTTGTATGTAATATAGAGAACGTAATGGATTTGTGAAAATTTTCGACCTCCGTTTTTTGATGGATTTACACGTTTTGGGATGTCCTCAACACGAATTGATAGTTTTTAGAAAATGTCTGTCTGTGTGTGTGTATCACGAATTTTGTGTCCACTGTATGTCACGAACCAATGAATGAAATTTAACAAAATTTGGTATTTAGTTGCACCCTGACATAAACTGGTGCTGATTAGATTTGGAGATCAATCTCTCAACAGGTGGCGCTGTGATTGCATTTTTTGTAAACTTTTAACATGGCAGTATAGGACAAAATTTCGTATAAATATGCATAATGAGGGTTATTTTAAACTTGTGATTGCAAAATTAATATGAATTATTGATAATAGTAGCAGTTAACTAGGAAAAAAATTTTTGTGCAATGCCCCGGTAATTTTCAAGATGGGTATCTTTCGAAACGTCTAGTCATTACCTTTAAAACGAATGGTTGAACTAAAAATATGTGATAATTTAAAACAAAGTTATCGATTTTTTTTTTTTTTTTACTTTAAACGAAAAAAAAAAAAAAAAAAAAAAAAATCATAATTTTTTTTCTTTTCTTTTTTATTGTTACCGAGTGAATTTGTATAGGAAAATATAGAAGAAAGTCTTGTGGTGGCCACAACATACTAGTTAAATATATTCTGTTATATTTTTTTATCAACTTTAACAATAAATAAAACTAAAAATTAAACTTAAAAAAAAAAAAATAAATAAATAAAGATTTATTAAAATATTTGTATACAAAAATTAGCACAAGCTACAATAAAAGAAAGTAAATAAGAAAAATATACCATTTTAAAAACATTTCAGTGATTTTTTTTTTTTTTTTTTTTTTTTACACTTTAGGTTTTTCAACTAAAATATTGAGCATAATTGAAATAGAATTTAGCTCTCAATTAGATAAATGTTTAAAAATTGTTACTATTATTATAAGCTTCTTCTCCCTCCTCTTTCAGACTTTGCAAATGCCAGTTTTGAAGATTACTAAGAAATAAAATACTTTTTCGGTATTTTATTTAGACATATTTAAAAAAAAAAAAAAAAAAAAAATTGTTGATGATGATGATTAACGTCGCCGAAATTGTCCGGATTTTTGGCGATTCCGGATTTTCGGCTTCGTAATGTAGAAATAAAAGAACAATTTAAATAGCAGATTTCTTTTGGCAAACATGCATTGAAAACCAAATTCCAAGTTTACAAAACCAATTCCACCAGCCAAAAATATTATGGACTGACTGCATTATGCTAATTTTCTAGACATTTTTAAAGGAAAATTGGCAGAATAACAGTCATATCTATCAAAGAATAAACATTGTCTTGTCAAGACATTCCCTTAGACATACCAGAATAAAAAAATCTACAGTGACCCCACTAGGCTTTCCGAACATTAAGTACTTAACGGTTGTATAAATAAAATAAAGTAAGAAAAATCGTTACATACACAAAAGAAAAAATTATAATATGGTGTACGAGTACTTTTCTTCATATAGTATGCTGTTTAATTCAATGCATGTTACGCCTCAAATAATTGAGCCCATAGATCATGATAGATTTTCGCTGTGTACATGTGAAAAAAAAAAAACATAATAACTCCACAAATGACATATTACATATGACATTGTATTCAAAGCTTACTACATTAACTATAGATAGCTAAACTTAAATTAGTCTTACTCTATCACTAATCATTCGACTGATTAAAATTGCTTAATGATTCATAATACTATATTGAAAAATAAAAAAGTAGGTTAATAGTATATATATATATAGAGAGAGAGAGAGAGAAAGAGCTAGATAGATACACAGGGTTCCAACTAAAGTGCAAGAACCATGCATGTTTTTTTTATTTTCTCACATAAAATTTTTAACATTGAAACAAATTTGTGCAGTCTTGTGGAGCCAATTCATTAAAATTTTTGGTCCGAAAACAAACACTCATAAAAAAACAACAAATTTGAAATGAAAAATCTTTCATCTTTCACAAAAATTAGCAAATTTCAACAAACCCTTCACAACAATAGAATGATTTAAAAGAGTTTTCGAAAAATTTTGATAACAAAATTATGTATTTTGCTGATAAGCTTCAAAAATACATTATATTTCTACAATTAACACCAGAAAAATTGGAATTATATAAATAAACTTGTACATATATATATATATATATCAAATAATCAATTACATTAAATATTGGCACTGTTAAAAATAGGTCTAATGAAATAAACAGATCTTACTGCTGTTTCATCATTCATTATGGTCAGCAGCCATTTTGAATCTTTCAATAATGACATGACCAAAATTTGGATTTAAAGATAAACCACGGGTAAGTTTTGTATTATTTTATATACTAAATGTTACATGTAAGAGAAAAAATATACAGTATTGCTTTGACAAATTAAAAAAGAATTAGTATTCTATAAACATTTAAATAAGAATAATCACAGGAAAAAATACTCACAGTTAGGGTTAGTAAATAAGGTGAAAGAAAAAAATATATATATATAAAGACTTAAAAATGATCTTATCTTATTAATTATTTTAGATATTAGAATATTTTAATTGAAAATTAGCTAGTATGATAATCAATACATATCTACTATAATGATTACACTGAATTAGCAATGATTTTTAATAATATCTAGTATAAAATATCCTTCATGTTCAAAATACTTTTCATACAACTTAAGTATATTGCATAATTCTATACATGAAACATATACTGTAAAAATGTTAAAATAAATTGTGTGTTATACTCTATCAATACTTTCTATTAAGAGTTTAACTTAAGTAATCTAACTACTTAATTTCTTTGTATGCACTGTTTAAAAACATATGACAAAGTGACAAATGATGTAGAAATTTACTATAACCTTGTGTTTATTAACAGAGAGGGAAAAAGAAAATACAAAATATCTTAAAAAGAATAAATTGATATTTAAAGCTTATTGTAAAGTTATTTTTCTGTATTTTACAATGTAAGCTTAGCAGTTATTTGTTTGTTTTAAACTTAATAGATACATTTCTTTAAAGTTTAAGAACAACAATAACAAAAGATTGTAAAGAAAAAATTCGGCCTTTGACGGTTGATTTTCAACCTGACACCTGGAGTCTCATCCATAGCTTCATTGTGTAGGGGTTTAGTTGTTTTCCAGGTGCCGGCCCCTTCCCTACACTAGGCTATGGATTCTTCGACTTCAGCTATAGTAAAATCAATAGGTGTATTCATCTTTTATAGATTACTAATTTTAAAAATGAGGTCTTTTACCATGTAAGTAAAATTTATGATTATTCTTACAGGTACAGTAACTTGTCATAATTCCTTATTAAAAAGTTCAAGTTATTATAGTTAGTTTTTTTTTTTTTTTTTTTTTTCAAAAAGTTTACAAAACGCAATCTTTATAAACAAATAAAAATATTTTTTTAACTAACATAATCAAGGTACACATCAAATTAAATCTTATGAAATTCTCTTTAAAAGAGGAGTCCAAAATTTCTCTATCTCTTATAAGACATAATGTGTTTATTTAAGCTAAAAAATGCCCAATTTTCAAAATCAAGAGAAATAAAATATTTTTAAGAGCATTTTATCATTTATTTCAAAAAGAGGAATGATTCCTGAATGTTTAAAATTAAAAACACACTTGGCATGGGTTGATTTTACAAACAAAAAAATTTGTAAAGCATGTGTAGCACAAAATAGTCTGCCTTTAACTAATTCAATAAATATTATAGATTATATATTGTAAACAGGGCTTTGCACAGTACTTTTAAACTTTTTAAAGCATAATTTTCTGCAAATTAACCTTTATTTATAGATGCTGCATTAAAAATTAAATACAAGTGGTTGATGATAAATTTGCGATTAAGCTTACTTTTATCTGTTTACACTGTATTTCAATAAAACAACGATAATTCATAATCTAAACGTAATCTGTTTCTTTTTTAATTTAATTTAACAGCATCCAGCTTCAAATACGTTAAGTAAATATGTAAAATTAATATTTACAAGAGGATTATTAAAGAGTAAACTTTTGACAAAATTGTTCCATCATCATTTTTTTTTCCAAAATAAAAAAGCCTTATTAAATCAAATACAAATATATACATAATTAAACAGTTAAATATTTAAAATTATACATGTACAAGTAACATACTTAAGCATTTTATGCAAGTCCATTTCTTAAATATCCTAATCTGAAAACACATGGACGAACCCCTTTTTACAAAACAATTTATATAATTGAAACTTCACGCTACTAAAATATATATTACATGCTTTAAAAATATGTAAGTATCACACTCAAAATTTTGTTAAATTTGAAATATTGACATTCAGGTTGACATTTCCGTGGTATTGCTTTATTACGAATAAACAGCTATATAGTAAAATTAAATTAATGTCAGGCACACGTAAGATTATATATGAAAGAAAAAGATATACATTCAACTTATTCAAAAAATACTTCAATGTAGATTTTTCATTTTAAAAGTTATAAATTTAATATATATTTACAATAAATTTTGGTGAGTATTATATAATAAGACGATTAAAATATATATAGCAAATAAAAGTAATCTTAAAGATTAATGAAGTTGCAGCAATCCTATAAACAATACACCCGCGAGATATTCATCAAACAAAATCTATTCAATTTCAAAAAATCCAAATCAAAAGTAGGAATAACTTGAAAAATATAAATATGTTTTAAATGAATAATTAAAATTTTTTCTCTCAAACCGCTTCTTATTTACACAAACAAAACTAACTGTCAAGAAGATTTCTCGATCTTTGAGGCTGCAAGGTCTTGTCACTGGAATGGAAACTGCAAATAAATTGAAATGGCATGTACTGTGCAACCGCGAAAAGATGGCATTCGACCTTGGAATAGTTCATTTTGAAGAAGGGGCGGCCGAATGAAATGCGAATGATGCTTGGCGGCAGTTCTTTTCGCCAAACAATTCTTTGACTTACCAGCTTCTTTGGCACCTATACGAGCAGTCAAAGTGTCTATTGCTGCTAACTAAATAGAAAATTGCTAAATTTTTGTCAATTTAAATATTGTTTTAATTATTTCTTATAATTTTTTTTATCAGATATGCAGAAAATCGATAAAACAAAACAGCTTTAAACATTGCTTATAATTTGTGTCCACATGTATGTTTATTTCTAGTATTTAAATTAATTGAATCCCTAAAATTTACTCGTTTAGCTTTTAACTTCTCGAAGTATACGTAAAACAGTTCCTTTTTTTTTTTTTTTGTAAATATTCACTATCATGATTAGTTCAATTATTTAAATCTAAAAATATATCATAATTGAATGTTTTGTGAATATTAACTATCGTGATTAATTAAATTTCTTCCTTTCTACTTTTATTACAACCATTATATGATTATGTCATGTTATTTAATGACAATTACAATAATTTAATGTTTATTTTATCAAAACTGTAATGGTATTAATCATGGTTTCTTTTATTTCATACATTGTAGAAATAAACTTTTTTAAAGTTTAATTAAGTTACTTCTTTCATCCCTTTCTGCTGATAATGATTGTACTTAAAAATTACTTCTCGGAAGCCATTAAGATTACTTTATATTAAAAAAATCAAAATTTCTTTTTTAATGTTATTTGATCGCCGAAACTTTAAAATTTGTAAACAATAGTACCACCGAACACTTCTTTTAAATAGTAATTAAAATTACCTCCAAACATTAAGTTTATCAACAACTTCAAATTATAATTTCACACTAAGAAACGAGCTAACAACGCCAAATCTGGAAACCACTCTACTCTGTGTTACCATGGGAATACAACCTCTCACCTTATTTCATTAATGGAATCATCTGAAAACACGTGATTCGCGTGCCAAGTTATCGCGGTTGTACAAATACGAGAAAATCGTACACCGTACAGCGTAAAGGTAACCCTAGAACCCACAAAAATAAGCTGTTACGCCAGTGGCTTCTCGCCAAACGATTTGACGCCATCTAGCGGCGCTGTGTGGTGTGCGTTTTCCAAATACGCATAACGGAACGGGAATGAACGGGCATTAGTGAGAGTTGCGCCATCCTTTATTCAAATAATTGGATAACACACATTTTAGGCTAGTTTCCCTTCCTATTTTCTAACTCCATCTATAGTCAAAACACCTACAGGAGGAGGTGCTGTCATATTGCTATCTTTCACCCAACTCGTACTTCAGATATTTAGCTACACATTCATTAAACAATTATTTGTGACAAATTTCATAGGTAATTTTTTCATTGAAAATATGAATACACATCTGCCCATAAATGCGGTAGAAAGACCATATGTGTGTAAAGAATGTTCCAAAAGATTTTCTGATAAGGATAAATTAAAAAAACATTTTTGCAGTCATGGTGTAGAAAAACCATATGTGTGCGAAGAATGTTCTAAAGGATTTTCTAGAAAAAGTAATCTAAAGAGTCATCTTCGCGTTCATACAGGAGAAAAACCATATGTGTGTGAAGAATGTTCTAAAGGCTTTTCCTATAATAAAAATTTAAAGGAACACCTTCGAGTTCATACAGGAGAAAAACCATATGAGTGTAAAGAATGTTCTAAAGGATTTTCTGGAAAAGGTAATCTAAAGAGTCATCTTCGCGTTCATACCGGAGAAAAACCGCATGTGTGTCAAGAATGTTGTATAGGATTTTTAAAAAAAAGCAGTTTAAGAAATCATCTTCGCATTCATACCGGAGAAAAGCCGTACATCTGTACAGAATGTTTTAAAGAATTTTCCTACAACAGTGATTTTAAAAGACATCTGCGCGTTCACACAGGAGAAAAACCATATGTCTGTGAAATATGTTCTAAAGGATTTTCCCGCATAGATTATTTAAAGAGTCATCTTCGCGTTCATACAGGTGAAAAACCATATGTGTGCGAAGAATGTTCGAAAGGATTTTCTCAACTAGGTCTTTTAAAGAGTCATCTTTGCGTACATACAGGCGAAAAACCATATGTGTGTGAAATATGCTCTAAAAGATTTTCCCGAATAGATTATTTTAAGAGTCATCTTCGCGTTCATACAGGTGAAAAACCATATGTGTGCGAAGAATGTTCTAAAGGATTTTCTCGAATAGATCACTTAAAGAGTCATCTCCGCCTTCATACAGGCGAAAAATCATATATCTGTAAAGAGTGTTCTAGAGGCTTTTCCATCAAGAACAATTTAAAAACACATCTTCGCATTCATACCGGAGAAAAGCCGTATACCTGTAAAGAATGTTCTAAAGAATTTTCGGACAAAAGTTCCTTTATGAAACACCTTTTCGTTCACACAGGAGAAAAGCCATATGTGTGTGAAGTATGTTCTAAAGGATTTTCCCGAATGAGTTCATTAAAGAGTCATCTTCGCATTCATACAGGAGAAAAACCATATGTGTGTAAAGAATGTTCCAAAGGATTTTCTCTAATAGGTCCTTTAAAGAGTCATCTTCGCGTTCATAAAGGCGAAAAACCATATGTGTGTCACGAATGTTCTAAAGGCTTTTTTAACAAAAGCAGTTTAAAAAGACATCTTCTTATTCATATCGGAGAAAAGCCATACACCTGTAAAGAATGTTCTAAAGATTTTTCTGACAAAAGTTCTTACAAAATACATCTTCGCGTTCATACAGGAGAAAAACCATATGTGTGTGAAGTTTGTTCTAAAGGATTTTCTCACAAAAGTAGTCATAGACGACATCTCCACATTCATACAGGAGAAAAGACATAAGTGTGTGAAGAATGTTCCAAAGGATTTTCTACGAAGAATCATTTAAAAGAACGTCCTACAATTTACACAAAAGGAAAAACCATATGTGTGTAAAAAATGTTCTGAGGGATTTTCTCGAATAACTGCTATACAGAAACATTTTTGAATTTATAGAGGTGAAACACCATTGTGTGAATAATTTTCTAAAACATTTTCTCAATTAAGTCATCTAAAAAATCATCTTCGCATTTGTACTGGAGAAAAAATGTACGTGTATTCTAAATACGTAATTATACTGAAACTATTATTTCTTAAACCAGTTTTTCTGAATTTTATTTTAATTCTTTACATAAATAAAATTATTTACACGTTTTGTTTATTTTAAGGTTGTTAATGCTAAAATGGGACTTTTATTTATTTATTTTTTTTTTTTAAATTATTTTTAAACGATTATCCTGTTGTACCATATCCTGCTTTAGTAAATGCCTCCTTGGTTGCTCGAAAACTTGGCAACAGTACAAGATAAACATAGCCGGTAGATGGCGCTTAATACAGAGCATTAAGTTCTAATTATATTCCATTATTTAATTATTTTTTAGTGTTATTTTATAGCTTATATTTTATTACTTTTTACAGATGTGAGTTTTTTTTTATTTGTGCGTGTGTGTTTGTACACTTTGTATTATATTGAAAATATGGTTTATTGTGTAGTTCCATTTTGTACTTCGGATAGTAATTGTTTAACATTAGGTTTCCACGAATTTCCAAGTAATCATATATAACGTCAGAATAACCCGTCAAGAATTACTAGACAAGGTATGTAAGAGATCTATTAACTATATAAATAAAACAGACCTACAAAAATGAAGTTGACAAAATTTGATTTGGTGATTTCAGCTGATCTTTATGTTTTTTGATATGCTGAAACCGAAAATACAGCCCATTTTTCTCTATCATGTATAAGGCTCCTATATATACAAGCTGGCGCATCCGACATTTTTTTGCCTTAGGTTTGCCGCATGTACCCAGCGTGATAAACAAACGGCATCCATTGTTTCTACCGTCTTGCTCGTAATTTTAGTGAAATAAACTGCAATATGGGAGGTTGTTCAGCAATAAACTGCTGTAAACACTCCAGAAAAGGATACAAAATGTTTAGGTTTCCTTCGGATAATGCAAGAAGGAGAAAATGGGCTGCGAATTGTCGTCCAGATTCTTGGATCCCGGGAGCTAATGCACAGCTTTGCATAGTAAGTTTTATTGTTATTCACTTATACTTTTCTGTGCATTTCTGACATTTATAAAGTAAAAAATTTTAAAAAAGTATTATTTAAATCTAAATATGTATTTTAATAACCATAAATTATTTTAAGAAACGCTTTTTTACTGTGTGTTCGTAGAGTCTTGGCGACGTTTTTTTGGTTCGCCAAATTTGTCTTGTTTCCGTGTCCTGATAGTATTAGGTCGTTGAAAAAACTTTCCAATTTTAATTGGTACGCTCTTTTTTTTTCCCCTTTCAAATGTTATGAATTATTTAAGAAACAGAAACAGATTACTTGTGTTGCTTATCATTTTTGGTCGATTTTATTTTTAGTTGAAAATTTCTTAAAACCACCAGTGAAGCGATAAAATCGCCAAGCGGAAATGCTGTCCTCTTACGAGGCAAAAAAATGGCGGTGATGCGCCGGCCTGCTATTTATTTAAGGGGCTCTAATCATGTATAGATTTTTGTCAACACAGGGTGTTTATCGACACAATTTCTTACATATACCATCATAACAATCGGTTTGTTGGTTGACATGGTTTTAAGTCGCACTGGTGCTTCACAATTACAACAACAGGCATCTATGATTAATTTATTATGGAAACATACTATAAAACTTACTATTTAATTATATTGGTGTAAGAGTAATGGAAGAAATTGTATAGGCAGGCACCCTATAGTGACAAAAATCGATACGTGATAGAGCAAAACTGGCTCCATTTTCGGTTTCAGCACACCAAAAAACATAAAGATCAGCCAAAATTATAAAATCAAAATTTTACATGTCGACTTGTGCATTAAGAAAGCTATATTAATAATTAGTACAGAATTAACAACACTCCGAATAATACGGATATTTTTTCACACAAATATTCTTTTTACTTATTATCGTAAATTCTGTTATTAAGACGAAGATAAATTTAAAAAAAAAAGTTGTATAAAAATTCGGAGGCTTGACAGCTCTGTTAGTAAGTTCGATTTAACGAATAAATTAGTTTTATTTATTTAAAAAAAAAAAATGGTATACAGTAACCGCTGCTTAATAAAATCACTGGTTAATAAAATCAGCCGCTTAATATGATCAAATCGCCAAGACCGGAATCAAATCAATACAAACTACTTTTAATGCCGCCGCTTAATAAAATCAGCATCGCCGGTTAATAAACTCAAAAATATCTTCTCAGCAGCCAAAAATATCATTTATGCACACTAATTTTTTTTTTATTTACATTGTGATTTTTTTTTTTTTTTTTTTTTTTTTTTTTGAAATAGAAAAAGAAATTAAAGCACAACAAACCCTCCGTTATCGCTCATTGTTCAAGATTTTATACTTGTAGCACAGTTACAAATTAAACACGCCCCGCAACTTATCTCCGTAACAATTACAAGGAAACGTATTTTTCAAAGCGCAATAATAAAATACAAATTTAATTTGAAATGATTTTTTTTTTAATTATTAGAAGGCGATTTCTAGTTCTTATTTTGAAATTACTATAATTCATGAGGTTTAAACGGAAAGATTTTAAATTTATGAGAACAGCGTGAATTTTGGGTAAAGTAATGATGATTTTCCTCTAACGAAAGTGCACGGGAACTTACAATGAGTTTAATTTACTTATATCGAAGAAACAATTAGTTAATTATCTACCAAAAATCAATTAATATTGTTTACTAATTATATTATTCGTTACATTTTGAAGTTTCTGTCGAAATTCAGGGAAGTAATACCTTTTCCTTAAGTGCAGGAACATTCGCCGGATATAAAAATCAGCCGCTTAATAAAATCACGTTAGCTCAGAACGAATGTGATTTTAATAAGCGGCGGGAACTGTATTTATTTATTTATATTAATGTAGGAATGAGGTGAAATAATTTGTTCTTATTTACTTTCAAGATTTAGTAATCAGTTAACTAAAAACTTTAGTAACTTATCAATAAAACTATAAAATACGCCTATACAGGAGCAAGATTGATTTATAAATTTTTAATACCACTATTTTTCAATGACTTGTGTAAATGCGTATAAAAATTTGATTATCGTACTGAAATCGAAACAAAAAAATTGCGACTATTTAAAACAAAAAATACATAACATTTATTTTCCCTCTTATACTTTCGTAAAAAGTTAAGGTTTAAGATTCAAAACATTTCTTTTCTTAATGTTTACATTAACATATATAAAGTGTTTATATATGTTAAAATCTTGTTTCATAAAAGTATTTAATATTTTAAAATATATAAAAATCTCTAACAGAGAATTAAGTTGAAACACTTGTCATTTGATAATTAGATTAAAATTACGTTTGTCTAAAATTAAATTTTATTTAAAACATTCAAAATATCTAAAGCTTTCCGCTTTTAAATATAAAAGCATCGCAGGGATTTAATTAAACGTTTCAAAGAGCAGTTTTATATAGTATGCATTCCATGGTCAATAGTTAAGTCCTTTAATAACTTGAACGGAAGCAAAGTCAATTCGAATCTAGAGGCTTCCTTTATTCCTATCAAGATCGTCTAGCTATCGAGAGTGACATCACGATGCCGTACCGAAACGAAACATGAATACCGTTATCTCAGTTTGCTAGTTTTTGTACATTTTTCCAGAAGGTCTCAAAAGTAAACATTCGTTATCAAAACGAAGCCCATTCTGTTTGCGAGATGCTGTCGAAAGCATTTTCAATTTGGCGTCTATATTATTTCTGTCAGTTTTAATTGATTTGGAACAAAACAGAAGAATTCCGAGAAATTATTTAAGAAATCGATGTTCCAAATGTGAGATTCACCAAACTATTCAGGCTGGATAAAGAATCTGTGATATTTCTCTGAGACAAAATAATAAATGCCATCATCACGAATACAATTGGATGTATTTTCTGTACTTTTCCAAACTATTCTAATCTCAATAATTTTCAAATGTGGATAATAAGACTTCTGCATAGTGTAAAAACCAATATAGTATCCTAAAAATTGATTTTAATTATTTTTTTAGACAATAATATATAAGTTATCTGTATTAGAATGCGGACAGGCAGACAAATAGAAATCACGAACATTTTTAAATTTAATAAAAAAGTGAAAATTGACTTAAAAAAAAAAAAATGCTGAGGAGAACACTAAATGGCAAAATTTGAGCCTACTTTTTTGAAAACCGTAAACTAACTTTGTAATTTTAAGCCCTTCCCCCTCCCACGCCAATAATAATTCATAGTGATGGCCTTAAACATATACAATAAAATAATAATTACGCTAATTTATTAAATTTTTATTACTACTACTTCAAACGTGTCAATGAAACAGCAAAAATTTACAATTTAAAAGAATGACCATAAAAACTTCAAGCACGAATCATGCACGTTTCTCAATAAAAGTTATCAGAATGTTAAATTAATTAAAAGCAAAAAAAAATAAATAAAATAAAATGATGATGAGTTTATTAAAAAAATTATAATAACATGGAGTGTCATTCAGACGACTTTCTCTTACCCAGCATTTTTGAACAATAAGATAACTTATTAATTTTTCAATCGGCAACTCCGATAATCTTCTAATATACCAACTTCGAAATTCCTCCAGTTATTTGTTTTACTACATTCTGATAACTAGAACATATACAAATAAACCGCTAAAGACTTGATTTTGTTTTATTTTTTCAGGAGATCCAAAAGCGTAAAGTTATAGCAAAAAGAAAAAAAAAAAAAAAAAAAAAAAAAAAAAATCAGTGTTAAAATTTGGACTCTAAACAAGTACTTTGTTTCCCATAGGGTATGAGAAAGTAATTATCAATCCACAACAGTTTCCCCGAAGTTGTTTAAATTAAAATCAAAGTATATTAGATAAGATACAATTTTCTATTCTTGGGTATCTTTATAAAATATATCATAGGTTCAGGAATTCGGAACTTCCGATGTGGCGGAGTGTTTCACGCAGAGGTGCAAGGCTTTCAAAACACCCGGTTTTTTTCCGGGGGAATTTAAGACAAAATTGGGAATTTTGAAATTTCCTTGAAACTGGGAATTTTGAATTTATGAATATTTTTATAACTTTTGTTAATTATTTAGCCTCCGATCTTTAAATTAACTTCAACTTTAATTCCTGCATAGATTTCTTTTTCGTTTCCCTTTCCAGATAATTCGAGCATCTTTGATGTTTATTCCGAAAACGAAGAAAATAATTAATTATAATTAATGCGGTGCTATCAATAACAGTAAGTTTCTGTCATTATTCATTAATATTATTTTGTTATGTTCTTGAGATATCCTTTCCATTCTTAAAGAGAATTAATAACATTTAATTTTTTTAATACATAATTGGTTTATGAATGTACTATGAAACAATTAGAAAATTGGACTTAATATTTTAGGAAAAAAAAACCCAACTAGATTCAAGTTTCATGAAACTTAAGTGAAGTATTTAAGAAATTAGTTTGTTACCTGATAATTTTTAAATTGTTCTTTTTCTCCTTTTCTAATTACAACAAAGAAAAAAAAAGAAAGAAAAAGAAGAATTCTTAAATTTAATATGCTTCAGGGAAATATATAAGTAATTCGAAAAATTTCTCCATTTGTTGTGTTAGAAATGCAGAAACTTTTTATTATTATTATTATTATTTATGTATAAAAATCAGGAAAACAATACCCAAGTAGCACAAGAATAATGGCCAAAGTCGGAAATAAGACTATTTCAATATTGGCCAACATCGGACTCTGCTGGACTGGCCAGTGCAAAAATGTCAAGGTTTTTTACAAAACTGGCCAATATCGGTAATCTGTATTGGTCAATACTGCATGTAATACTCGCCAATATCGATTAAAGTTGGACTGGCCAATATAAAACACTAAATTTTGCCAAGATAGGCCAATGTTGGTATCACATACTGGACAATATTGTGTACAACACTGGCCAATATAAAATTGCAAATCACAACAGTAATGGGCAATACTGATATTTGACATTGGCTAGTGTTGTAATGCAATACAGGTCAATATTAACTACAAATCTTGTCTATTTGCAAGAAACAAACAAACAACAACAACAAAAAAAAAAAAAACTACAGATGGCAGCCAAATTATTTGAGTGTGAGCAATAATTCCTATATAAAAAAAGTACACTTAACAAAATAGTATTAAATGCACTTTTTTTTTTTTTAATATAGGAGTTATTGCTAGCTCTCAAATAATTTTGCTACCAACTGTATGCCATCTACAATTCTTTTTTTTTTTTTTTTTTTGTAATATAGGAGTTATTGCTAGCGCTCAAATAATTTTGCTACCAACTGTATGCCATGTACATTTTTTTTTTTTTTTTTTTTGGCAGATAAAAGAATGCATGAAATTTTACAACATCCTTTTAAACTTTTGATATTTGTATTAGATTTTTCAATTTTTTTTGTTTTATGTGATTTTTTTTTAGTTTTTATGGGAAAACAGACACCTTTATATTATCTTTAAACATATATTAGGCTAATTCCAAAAAATTTCGCACATTCATTTTTCTTTTACATAAGAATTGTATTTATTTACATATAGATTAAAAAATAATAATAATAATAAGATAAAATTAATATTCACATGTTATGTTTTAACTGCAATAAATAATAATAATAATAATAAAAAAAAATCCAAAAGCTGAACTTAAGTTGATCTAGAAATCAGAACTTGGTGATATAGGTGCCATTATCGTAACAAATAAAATAATAATCTTTCAAGATGTCAGAACAGAAATTGTGTAAGACAAACTCGTTATATTTTTAAGATATGTGAAAAATTGATATACCCAGAATGTATGAAAAATTTCATCAGTCACAAATTTAGATGTTATGGATTTTTGAGTAATTTATTTTTTTTTAAGTTGTATCAATATAAAATGAATGAATCGTAATAAAACAAAAGGTTATATTATTTTTTTCTTACTATAAATAAATCATCCCGGAAGAAGTTAATGAACTGTCAGGGGTTTTTCTTTGCAATATAAAATTTTCTTAACACCAATTCCAAATACCTTGAGTTCTTTTCACAAATTTTTTTGCTGAGTACCCAGCTTTCATCAATTTTTCTGACAATCTGATCGTTTCTTCTTTGGTGTTGCAATTGCAGAATGTCACCTTAGTCCACATTTCGCATTTGTTCTATGTTATTACATAATTTACAGTTTACACTCAATTACACGGTTTACCACATCGTTTACACACAGCTTTCATTAAATGCACAAATGAACTGACTGTTTCTTCTCTTCTGTTGTAATTTCAAAACATCACTTTGCGTCCAGATTTCACATAAGGATCACATCTCTACATGCATGTACCTGTTAAGATTTCGACAGTTATGTGGTTGGTAGTATAATTTTGTTGTAGCAAGGCTATACCCACACAGCAAATTCACATCTATAAGATATCTATAAGCTGTAAACACGAAACATTCAACACATCCATAAGACATCTAAAAATATCTAAATCGCATCCATTTCACGTCTATTAGAGATGTGATGTGTGATCTCTCTGACAAGTAAACCTTCTCTCCTTTGATACCGGTTTACCGGACACCCATATATTTTCTGAAAGCTTATGTTACAAGTAGAAAAACTGTGAAATCTTAGGGGCAGAGGAACAAGCGTTTAGGAGCTACAGGACCCACAAAGTATCAGCAAAGTGTGTATAGATGGACATATTCTCGTAATGACGTCTCTATTTCTTGTATGCTCTCGTATGTTGCTATGTAGTACTGACGTATTGTAGTCTTCCTCTTACATTGTAGATAGATCCTAAAGTCGTTGCGGCTGCCTTGGGCTCCCAATTTGAAACAAGCAATCGGTCTCCGAACATCCAGGAATTCTGGATAATGAAACACATAACTACCCTTCTGGAAAATGATATGGAAATTGTGAAAGAGAACCAGACATTAGGATTTGCTGGAGGCAATGTAGAAGAATGGGACGAGGAAATGGACTTCGGAGATGACGGTGTCGATAAGGAACAGCAATGCTCGTCGCAACAGTCGTCGTCCTCCACTTCTATCGTGACGTATTTTGGCCATGTATGCCTGATGACAGGAAGAAAATTCTGCTTTTAGGGGATTCATGGTGTTCTAACAAAGATCATGCATTGTTTGCTTTTGAAGTACCTGATAGTAAAGTCCTACAAAGAGAACTGGTACCTAAGGATGTACGGGAAAGATCCAGCCTCTGGATATTCATTTTTTCAGACACTACAAATCTTTTGTTCGTTCCATAACGGACACAATCAATATCGAGACACAGCAGCACATCTGGCATCGCGATAGTTTTCCGGCCCTGCAATCATTTTTTCTATATCAGTTCAATGCTTCTCGTTTCAAGAACTTGATTATTAAGTATGCTTTTTATACGTGCGGATACTTGGACGACGAATCTGGAATGTGGATTACTCCAATGGATTACTGCTTCGATTCATTGACGAATGATTAGTGTACAAAGAGTGCGGCTATCGCTTTTGTAAAATGTGCCCATTGTGAACTGTCTTTCTGCCCGTTTCACTACTTATTTGATGAATTGCACACTGATTGTCTCTTGTTATAGATTTTGTTTGAAGTCAATAACACAAGTCACATTTTCAACATCCCAACGTATATTTTTTCATTTCAACGAGTTCTTTCTTCCTTTATTTTGAGATCTCCACCTTCTTAGCATACTATTAGTTCATATAAATACATGAAACGAGCATTTTAGCGAATTTTGGTGTCATGTTTCCAACACTTTACTGATACTTTGTGGGTCCTATAGCTCCTAAACGCTTATCCCTCTGCCCTTAAGATTTCACAGTTTTTCTACTTATGACATAAGCTTTCAGAAAATATATAGATTTCCGGGATACCGGTATCAAAGGAGAGAAGGTTTACTTGTGAGCTCCATAAGACATCTACAATATCTATGATGTCTTGCTTATACACATCTATAAGACATCCAAGTATAGATCTCTTTTCAACATGCAGTACCTCTAATGTACGTCTATAAGACATCCAAGTATAGATCTCTTTTTGACATGCTATACCTCTCATGCACATCTATAAGACATCCAAGTATAGATCTCTTTTCAACATGCAGTACCTCTTATAGCTGTACTATAGATATGCATGAAGGATAGTATTTACAGGTGTTGGAGAAAATAATGTGAACACTTACACTTTTTTACATTTTGTTGAATATCTTGAAAAATACTTACCGTGTTGTTCTTGAATTTTGGGAATAAGGAAAACATGCTTTTCCTCATATTTTTCAGCAAAAGATTTTGTCACAAAGGCCTTTAGGGGACGAACAACAAATCCAATAAAATAAAGGATTTGTGATAACCCAGTAATGGAAAAGCTTCAAATGATCTGCACATTTTAGATATGGTTATATAAATGTTATGTTATACATGTGTAGAGTTTTATGAGGATATCTTGAATATTCAAAATTATTAACATTTTATTAAAAAATGCAAAAATTTTTCACAAGTATTTTTCACCACACACATTATAACTCCAAAGATTTTTCTTCAAATTTCATGAAACTATCGGAAAACATAACAACATACACCTAAATCATTATACTATAGTTTAAAACAAATATATTTAATATTCAAAGATGGTATGGAGAGTTGTAGTAAATGATTTATTACTGTGCATGCACAGACTGAACCAAAAAATAACTTTGACATAGTTTAAATTCAACTGTACAGAGCACCTTAAAAAAAAAAAAAAAAAAAAAAAAACAGTTGAATATCACGAAAATTCATAGAGATATCTGTGATTCAATGAGCTGTTTTTCTGATTTTTTTATTTAAAAAGGTCTTTACAAAAAGGGGTTATTCGCAAATAAAAGTTTGTATCAGAAAAACATTTTTTCTTTTCAAACAATTCATTTTTCTTTTTTATAAATATGTAGCAAATACTATACAAAAAAATAAGAAAAATGAATAGCAAATATTGTATTAAGTTTCACTGTATAACATAGTTTTTCTGATACAAACTTTCATTTGTGAACGACCCCTTATAAAGATATTTTTAGGAAACAACTGAAAAACAACTTATTTAATCACCAATAATACCTATGAATTTTTGTGATATTCAAAAGGATGTTTTTTATGAAGTGCTCTATACAGTTGGATATCAAATTCTGTCGATGGTTTTTTTTTTTTTTTTTTTTTTTTTGTGCTGTAGTCCGCACATGCACAGTAATAAATTATTTACTACAACTGTCCATATCTTTTTGAATATTAAATATATTAGTTTTAAATTATAGTATATTGATTTAGCCATATATAGTTACGTTTTCTGAAAGTTTCATGAAATTCGAAGTAAAACCTTTGGTTTGGAGTTAGTAAAAACTTGTGAAAATTTTTGCATTTTTTAATACAATAACTCCTTAAATATTCAAGAATCCTCACAAAACTCTAAACACGTATAAAGTATAATATTTATAACCATATCTAAAACTTGCAGATCAATTGAAACTTTTACACATATAGGGTTATCACAAATACTTTTTATTTTATTGGATTTGTTGTTCATCCCCTAAGGGCCTTCGTGAGAAGACATGTTTTCCTTATTCCCAAAATTCAAGAACAACACGTTAAGTATTTTTCAAGCCATTCGAGAAAACGTAAAAAAGCACAAGTGTCCACATTATTTTGTCCAACACCTGTACGTCTTTAAGACCTTAAAACATTCATATCTTTTAGATATTTAGGTACTTCTTATGGATATTTTTGACGCACAATAAAATTATATATTCCATTGGCAGTACCTGAAAATCTTAACTCAGACTCTTACTTTTTTGAGAAAACTAGCTAAAAAGTACTTGAAATCTGGTATTATCACTGTAATTTTTAAATGGAAATGCCAAGTTGATGTTATTTTTCAATATAATGAAATATATACTTACATATGTATAACAAAATTAACAACATTAGAGCTTTAAAATATAAATATATTAATAGTTATTAATTATTGACTGTAATTTCAATAACGTAATTAAATATTTTGTTTTATGTGCACTTGTTTTTTTTTTTCCCACCAGATCGGTATTTTTACCTAATTTAAAGTTTTAAATACTGTGTTTTGTACTAAATGCAAGTTCTGTAGTGCTTTTTATACTTTTTATTAAATTAGTACTTTAAATATTTTATATTTCAGTTTGGAGATGCACTTAAATTTTCACATTTTTAAACTAAAAATTATAATACTAAAATAGTGTATAAGATAATTTTTCGATAAAATAACATGGGCTTTGACTTCTGAGAGTCCTAAATGGCATATCATTGATAAATTCCTGTAATTAACTAAAAGGAAGTGACCGATGAATTAGTTTGAAATGCACTTTTTCAGAACATTTCGACATCCAGTTCATGTTAGCCTGTGTTTATTCTATCAATATCTTAGCTTTAGGGCCGTTTTTGTTAATTTAAAATCATGGTAAGTAGTTAATACAAAATACCACTGGCTTTTTGTGTAAGTTGTACAATGATTCTGCTTCTGAGGATCATCATGAAATGCATGTATTTTGTATTAACTGTTTGCTTAGATTGCTATTAATTTAAGTTAACAAAAGATTGCTTTAAAGCTAACATAGATTGCAGCTAACACATGTTTTGTTTTAAAGTTCAGAACTGAGAGTAAATTTTCACTAAAATATTTTATTCAACTAGGTTAAAAAATCATTAAATTATCCAAAATAGTTATTCTGTATGGCACAGATGTAAATAAGAGAGGGGAAGGTTACGGAGAAGCTCAAGCTTCTGTAACAAAAATGCTGGTTAAAATGCTCAATGAAATTTAAACATGCAATTATTTTAAAATTGGAAATACATTGCCCTCCCGTACTTTTTGTATAATTTTCCCCTCCATCATACATAAAGTTGATCATAATTTTCATCTTTCTGGCAAATAATACATCCATTTAAATGTTTTTATGCATATTTATAGGTAAAACGCATTTAAAATCTTTATTATGGCTGTTTACAGAAAAAAATAAAAATAAATAAATGTGACAGAACAAATATTTAAATAATTTCACATTAATAAATCTACTCTTATAAAAATCGTCTCTTTACAGGTTAAATAACCAATTTTGACGATAAAGCTCAACACAAACATAGAAACAAAATTTTTCGACAATTTCAACCTTCAAAATTTATTTGATAATTTGCATTCTTTTTTTCCAAGCGCTATATACTGTTTGATTTCTTTTCTTTTAACTAAGTCTTATTCAAATGCATCATTCATCATTGCAACCTGATTTATTTCTGATTTCGCAGTTTAAAAAGTAAATGATGAATGCAATTTCTTTTTATAAACTTACATGCAGGAGTATGAATAGACATCCATTCATTGTATATGCATTTATATGTCTGAGGTGTGTATTTTTGCTCTTTTTTTTTTTTTTTTTTTTTTTTTTTTTTCTACAGCTATGTGGATACACATCAACAAAATGAAACATTAAAACAGAATGATGTAGAAAAAATAACATCTTTATTTAGAAAAATCTTATTTCAAGCGAGCCTTTGCATGGTACAGACAATCTTTTATAAAACTTTCAATATCATTGGCACTAGCATTGAAATAAACAATTTATTCGAACAGCATTTGTAGTATTGTGTTGTGGCTTATCCTCCAACACTCTGACGAAGTCAGACAAGATCCATCAGACCATTATCCCTAAGGAAATCGAGAACCAGAAGGGGGGAAGAGTATAGGTCCTCGTGGAAAGACCCAAACAGAACAGCATCTGTAATAATAATAATAAAAAAAAGATAAATAACATTATATTATTAAAAATAAATCATAGAATATATACTTAACAGTAAACAGAATTATTTTCTCCTTACATATTTAGGAATTCAAACTAGCAAACATGTGAAAAGATTTTGTATATTTTTTACATCTTGCTTATCTACGATTAATTTTTTCAAATCAAAAGAATAAAAGTATGTTGAAGAAAACGAATAGGGTCTATGATATACAGGGGACATCTAGATTTAGGGTAGAGTCTTGCATTGGGTCAGGTGCAAGATGCAAGTCGATTTTGCATTAATTTTTTATCAGCGGGTCTACCCGAAAAATGTTCTTTTTAAAGCTTTTTTTTTCATAAAGTTTAGTGTTAACGTTTTGCATAAATTTCCAATGTATCTGCAAGTTTTCCATTGTAAACATTACATATTTTTTTATGCTATCAAAATATTTGGAACAGCAAATATTTTGAAATTAACTACCGTATATTTCTGTGTATAAGCCGAGAATTTTTGGAAATTTTTCGGAGGCTGAAGTACAGGGGTCGGCTTATATTCACCAAATTCTAGCAAAAAACATACATTAGAAACAAAGAATGAATGCATATATTTTAAGCTTAAAAACTATAAATAAAGTAAAATAGTGATATTAAACCTTATTTTTAAATAATTATCACACATAAAACTCTTAAATTAGCAATTTTAAATTTATTTCTAGAGCAGCTTGATGTAGTCACGTGTGTTTAAATTTCTTTTATTTTAACCTGTCGATAGCTGACGTCATTGGCAGATTGCACGAATAGGGTAACTTCTCTGTCCGATTCATAAATAGCATAAGAGAAACTTGAAAAAACAGGACACCCAATCATATTTTCGATTTATACAATTAAATCATCTCTGTTTAAAATGTTTCTAGGCTTACACTATCAAAAGAAGTAGCAGATCTTCGGGGTTTTTTTTATAGAAGGTTATTTTTTTTTCTGTTGAAGATAGCCTTGAGGCACTGATAAAAATACTCAAAAGTAGAAATATACAAAATAATTTAGATACATTATTTAAAAAAATCGACGCAATTGGTCTTTAAATGGCTTATTTATGTAAACATCCAACGGCTTCAGCATCGACAGTAGGCCTCCCGGTATTACGGCGACTATTGTTTCAGCTGCCGGAACTTGTCCTTCACTGCATGTGCGAGTGTATCTGTTCGATGCCTGTGCTAGCCTCCCTCCTGATAGGGTTGCCAGAGTTAAAACTATTGCCATTGGCGAACACAATGTGATCGTTTTACGTTGTTCCTAAGCAAGGTATTGGATATTGGATTGGGTATTCTATTGGATAAGCACATATTTTGTGCAATTTCAATGGACAGATTATCCTGAAAGTTTTATACATTGGCAATATTTTCGCCATTTTGGCGATAAACACTAACTTTAAAAGAGTATTTTTTAAATTTGGCTTACACAAGAGTTTGCAATTTTGAGCAAATTTCTGAAGGGAAAAACGTACTCTCGGCTTATATATGGATCGACTTATATTCGGAAATATACGGTACTTATTTCAATGTTATGTTTGAATACATATTGACATTTTTTCATATTTTACTGAAGTTTTTTTATACAGTAAAACCTTGATCTATTGTTCTCGCATTTATCGTTTTCCCACATTGATTGTTTTATTTCAATAGTCCCTGTACAAATTGTATTTAAATAATCTTAACCAAACCTGCATGTATTGTACTTAAAAAAGTTGTTTTCCTGCTTTCATGGTTGTAAAATGTTTCTTCTGACCTCGTAAAAAGTTTGTCCTGAAGGACAAGCGGTTCCATGTACATACAAACTGGAATTACTTCTTTCATTCTAAAATAACTCATTTCCATATAAGATCAAAATTGTGATACCATGCCATGTCTCCAGACCATCAATTAATTTAGTAATTTCAGCATGGCAACCTCTTTAGTAATCCAGAAAATTGTTCCGTGAAATGCAGTTACATGCGAAAAAAATGATGAAGAATACCACATCAAGAAAATGATGATGCTGCTAATGCAGATGCAGAGTGGTTGCATGTAGCAGATGATACGTCTGGTACAAAATTTAGTAATAATACATGTATTAATCAAGATGTTGTGGCATACGATATCCTAAAGCATAGAAGAAATGTGTGATTTCAGAAAATGAAAATAATAGCGAAGAAATAGAGAATTATTTTTACGCTGATGACTCAATTATGGCGTTTAAAAATGCATGAACTTTTATATAAGCACATGAAATTACAGAAAAGAATCAGAAAAAAAGTTGTAAATCTGGAAAAATTCCTGTTTAATTTATATATATATAAAAAAAAAAAAAAAATCCAACATAAAATTTTTGATTTTTAAAAATAAATTTTACTTAATGTACTAAAACATTGATTTATTGCTTTCAGAGTTTGGAAAATAACAAATTAGTTTTTATTAGTAGTATACTGTATACAACAATTCATAAACATTGTTTTCTTCGTGTTTTAACTTTAACCCACATTTGTTGTTTTCCCACTTTCATAATTTTTGTTTCATACACCCCATAAAAAAGATGGATCGAGGTTCTACTGTACTTACATACACATATTTCTAATTTCTTTGTAATAATTAATTCTCTAAAATGTATGTTTAATAATATATCTATATTTTATGTAATAGAATTTTAATTTAATGTTTTATAACATAAATTTAACATGTGCAAAAAGGTCAGGTTACAAGTCGAAAATCATTTTACAGTTTGTGTGTGGGTCATGTTTTTCCAACTCACGTAGGATTCTAATCTAGGGTGTTCATTGAATTCAAAGGGTAGGTATTGAATGGCATAGGTACTAACCTTTTTCAAAGACCAGTCGGTACCTATATATATATAAATATATATATAATTTTAGTGAATTATTCATTTACTAAATTTCATATACCTTTAAAATTTCATTGTGATAACTTCTGCCGCCTTATAGGGCATTGTTTTCAGTAGTTTCTTTTTCACCCTTCCCCCCCCCTTTTTTTTTCCAACTTAGCTGATCCAATGACAATATTTTATCTTTGCTATTCTGCAATATCAAAAAGGTGGGGGGGAAGGAATGTGAGACATTTTGCATTACCATTTTTCACTCCTTTAGCGGTGAATTTTCTAAATAGTATTGAGCCATATTTGGAAAATATGGCATAATATTTGCTCTATTTATTATTATCTGTATTTGCTGATATTTGCTTTAATGAAATAAATATTTGTAATGAGCTAATTCACCATTTTCAAAAACATGATTGCCAATGCGGCAAGTGCTAGTCAACTTTAAGCAAAAAAAAATCGGGTTGGAGGTTAGATTAGGTGTCTTTCTTCTTTTGATTAAAAAGAAAAGAAATTAAAATGGCCCTAAATTTAAAATTACTATCTGCATAAATGCAGATCTTTCTGCTTTGCCCTGCATAACATTATTGGTAGAATTACACTGAATAGTATTTCAGGTGAAAAATTTCAGTGTAAATATTTTACATCTGTTGTATACAAACAAATTTGTTTATCCTTTATTGAATACTGGCAGGCTTTGCTCGATTTGTTAATCACTATATTTAAACGAATTAAAAGCAATCATTTTTTTATATCTCTTTATAAACAAAAAAGAAAATTCACTAAAATTGCTGAAAAGCTCACTTTGTATCCTTGCCGTCTTCAACATTGTATTTCTCACCCACAAAATTTCAGGTATGTATTTATTGCCTATGACAATGCCTTACCAGTGACCTTGAGTGCTTATCGGATGACAGTTTAGTAACAGACAGTATTAAAGAAAACTGAAGTAGACCTTTTTTATTTGAATCATAATTACATATGAACAACACGTACTATACATAATATTTATTTTCACACTATTTCCTATATTTGATTTGATAAAAGTCTCCATACAAAAATATCTTTTTTCAGAATCTAAAAATGTGCTTAGCTATTTTTATAATGTATTTACTTATTTATTTGAAAAAAGAAAAAATTATCTAATTATAAGTATGAATGGCATTAATAACTGATTAAAAACTTGCAGTAATCTTTAGCATTCAAGCATAATTTTTTTTTTTTTAATTAATTTATCAATGAATCCTTAATGTAAAACTCAAATATGTAAGAATTAAGAATTGCTCTTAGAGAAAAAAAAAAAAAAAATCACAAATATGTTGAAAATAACAAGGTTAATACTGGTTAAATTTTCAAAAATTAATACAGTGAAGCATTGATAATCTAGCATTGACGAGAAAAAGACTGCCGGATTACAGATTTTTTTTTTTTTTTTTTTTTTTTTTTGGATTATAGATGTGCTGAAAATTTATCAATATTGCTAATTAATCATAACATTCAAACTAGTTTGATCTTATACTCTTTTATTTCTGAGTTAGATAGTTCGTTTTAAAAGATACTTCGAAAATTCATCTTAGAAAATTCATATCAATCCATAAATCCGTAAAATTATATAGAAAAATCAATAAATTTTAATGATGATCCATAAAAGTTTATAAGTATGCTGTTTTATGATCATCTGCATGTGACCTGTTGAGTACTACGATTTATGAGATGAGGTAAAAAAAAAAAAAAAAAAAAGGGGGGGGGATGGTCTTTAATGCTGGATTATAGGTGCTACTGAATCATAGGTTTCTGGATTATCAATGCTTCACTGTTGAAGAAAATCAGTAAAATATATTTTTATTTTTATGCACTATAAAATTTTACACAATTCAATTATAATTAAGTTTTTAAGCATTATGAAAAAAGAAATATTCTCACATACTAGCTTCTAAAAAATTAGAAAAAAGAAAAACACTACTATTATATTATTACAATGCTAAAATTCTGTTATAAAGATGTTTATAATTTTTGAAATATAAATAAATAACAAATCATCTTTTAGCCTCTCTTATCTGCACTAATCATGGTTTCTTTCCAAAAACGAGAATATGGAAAGAGCATCTATTTTCCGCAGATTATCTGATTGCCCTTTTACAAATCCAAGATTGACATTACACCAATAAAAATGTAATAAAAAATAGAAAAGAATTATATAAGAATAAGACATAGTATAATAAAAAGTTTGTTATCTCTTACAAAAAGTAAAATCTTTAAAAATAAAATATAAAATATAGATTAAAACAGATAGCAAGCAGTAAAAACAATAGGTAAAAGAATGTACCCTAAAAACATTTGCACTTCATGAATTGTGACATCAAACCAATTATGGAGTGTTTTCCAAACGCATAGTTTTGTTTTGTTTCCAGTGATTTTAAAACATTAATTAAAAACTAAATAAAATTAATTTTATGATTTTAATTGGATTTTTGAGATTCACAAGATTGAATTTATCCAGTACAATTAAAAGAAAATGTTTTCCTCCCAAGTGCAACTCCCCCATTAAAAATTTGATTTTTAATTTTAATTATTTCTTATCATCCGATTGAGCTTAACATTTTCATGCATGTATAACTCTGAAGACAATATATTTTCGAGCAGTAACACATTTATGGGAGTCTGGGGGATCAGGGACCTTAACTCCAGTTTAAAAATTTTAGAATAATTTGAAATAAAAGAATGTTTTTAAAATTATTAATTTATGTGACATTATAATTTATATGTTCATATTAACAAAAAATTGCCTATACATATATTATAATAACTGAATTATTGCAATGGTATACGGTAAAGCATACATTTTAGCCTTTTTTTCTTTTATTTATAAAAGAAATTGTTTAAGATGCTTTTTAATGCTACTCCCCCATCACAAAAATGGATAAAATTAAATAACCATCTCAAATTATCATTAATGATGTTTTTTGCATCGTCACAATATTTCTTTCAATTTTATAGGTTTAAAATTTGTTTAAATGGTGTATGAATGAAATATTGGAAAATGATTTCTTGTTAACAAATTTTTATTAGAAGATTTTTTTATTTTTAAAGAAAGAAAGAAATTAATGACAAAAAAAAAAAAAAAAAAAAAAAAAAAATCTTTTATTGCTAAATTTGTAATTAGTATAAATTAAGAATTATCCTTCCTTACACAAGAGTAAGAAAAAGTAAAGCGACTTAAAATAATATCTTTATTTAACAAGTGAATTTTCCCAATAAAGCTAATTTAGATTATAAAAATCTTTTTTTTTTTTTCTTAAATTGTTTACTAAAATGTTTTTCAGTCAATTGATCTCTTAAAAACTTGCAGTTTTCGTTTTAACACATTGAGCACCACACAAATTCTTATGGAAATCCCTGTTAGGCTCTGTTTGCTGCTTAGAAGCATGTTATGTTTATTGGGTTTCAATAAAATCCATTAAAATGCCTTAATGATATTTTGTAATTAATAAAAATTAAGTAAATTTGAAATAAATTTTCAGTAATTACTTAAAATAATGTAAATTTTTAGTTTATATACCATATTTGACACTTGTCAGCCACTGGTGGTTGACTCGACTTTATATATTTGACACTGTCAGTTTCTCTGAAAAAATAAAACAAAGCATTATTGAATAAATACTGAATTATATCTATTATCTAATATTACATCTAATTTGAATACAGTAGAGAACACTACAACTTTGCTGACTTCAAAGTTTTATGAAAGGCAAGTAATCTGCATTTTGCATATAAATGTATACAACAACATAGCATAGTGCTGATTCTAGGCTAATTTGGCAGGGTGTACTACTTGGCAGTCCTTTTAAACATATTTTAGCAGGGATCCGGACATAATATCGCGGGGAAAAATCTTGCAGGACAAAGTATCGTGTCAAAAAAATAGTACGATCTATTTGAAAATTTTATTTTATGTCAAGTGTGATCTCTGGCGGGGGCCACTGAGCCTTATAAATATTAATTAATTAATTTAAATAAATAATTAAATAAATCATAGAGTTGAATTTCATTATTTATCTACGTTTATTTTTCAGTTATTTTATCTTTTTCTTTTCCCTATTCAAAATATATTTTAAAAATCGTGTACATCACTGCTGACATTAAAGCTGAGTGCTGTTTACAAACTGGAATTAAAAATTTTAAAATTAATATTCAAGATTCAATTCATTATGACTAATTTTGACAAAAGTTAATAAATATAGTCTTTAAACTATTTTAAGTAAAATTTATAAAAATTTTTGTTGTAGGTTTGTCAGAATATCAGTGCTCTGACTAAGGTATGTGTTGTCAGGAAATTTTATACAACATTACTAATAATTACCGACTCATTTTTGCTTTGTATTCAATTTACGTTGCCGATATTTTGTCCTCACGATATTTTGCCTCGCGAGATTTTGTCCCCAACCCATTTTAGCATCCGGCGGCCCTTTTTAAACCTATTTCAGTAACCAGTGGCCCTTTTAAAAACATTTAAGTACTAAGTGACTTTTTCTAATACTTTAAATATTTTTAGAAATCTTTTAGATACTTTTCTTCCTGACATACAACCTTCTAGCAATAGTTTTACAGTATTCCTAGAAGAACAAATGCATATAGCCTGCATGCATATACGTAAAATGTGTAATTAATTTTTGTCACACACAAAAATCACAACATAGAAGACTGCAAATTATGCCCTTTTTGAAAATATGTTGCCCTTTTTTATTGAACTCTCTCTGGCAGCACTTTTATTGCAAAGTCAGCACTACAACAATGATATTTCTTCAAAAAAAATTCTCAGCGACGTGATAATTTAAATCCCCCCTCTCCCACACACTTACCAATCATCTTAGTGTGTCTTATTTTTTTTTGAGGGGGGGGGGCTTTAAAAGATGTTATTGAGAATCTTTCGCAACTAAACTAACTACTAAAACTAATTGTATTTTTCCATTTGACCTGTGCAGGCGATAAAGTCACCAAAAAATGATACAACCAATGCCAGTCATTAAGCCCCTAGGAAAGACTAATTGTTTCAAAACACTTTGAGTAATAATAATAAGAAAAAAAAAAAAAAAAAAAAACTGTTTACTTTATTTTCCCTATCTTTTTATTTTAAGAAGTAAATTTTCCAAAACTTTACTTAAAGCTAACTTTTAAAAGTATTGTTCCATATCAAATATAACACTTATTTTATCAAATCCATAATAATGGATATAAATTAACTTTAAATTTGAAAATAAATAAATCTAAGTTACAAATTAACTTTTAATTCATTAATGTATTGTTGTTGCCAATAATATTTGCTTGACAAGATTTGTGCTGGTGAAATGGAAAAGTATTAAACTAATTAAACTAAAAACTTACAAATCACACTGATAGCTTTTTTTTTTTTTTTTTTTTTTTTTGGGGGGGGGGGGGGGATACTACAACATTTTACATAGTAAGGCCAAGGTTTAGTGGTTAATCTTCTTATAACTTCAAATGACAGTACAGAAGAAAAAAAAAAAAAAAAAAAAAAAAAAACTAAAAGAAAAAAAATTAGGAAAATACAGTTAAACCTCATTAACGTAAACACTGTTAACATGAATTTCTTTTAACATGAACAGATTCCACAAAACCCGTCAAAATGACTGTACTAATTTCCAAATAACTGAAAAACTTGAATAGTAAAGTACTTCAATATCCATATCTAAAAATAGCAGAGGAAAGAGAAGGAGAATCAAAAATTGTTTGCTTATCAGAGCCTGAAACTAACAGTGATTAGCTGGTCCAGGACAACAAAAATATTCAACAGACTAGCAAAAATAAATTCAGTGGGTCACCGGAGCAGTGAACAAATATTTTTTTTTTTTTTACTTTATTCTAAAATTGCCTGTAAATCTGTGACAAAATAGTATGTAACAATTATAACAATAGTAAGTGTTATACAATTGTTATTATTACCTATTCGCTGTAATTTTTTTTTATTAATTTCACTTAAATAACCTTTTATTCTCCTTTTAAACCTTAATAATATGAATATGCTACAGTTTGTTTATTAAAGGCTAATTTTTTTTTATGTACAATAAGGTTCATTTGTATTTTTTAATTTGCAAAAAATTATATTTCTAAGGGTAGTACTAGCATAAAGTAAAATTTCAGGACATTTTCAGGACAAAATTACTAGTCTACCTGCTTAAGTGAGACACCAGGAGTCTACTGCATATGGGCAAAAAGTGCTAGTTTATTTAAATAGAGAAAAATACCCAATTTTCTAATGATTTTATATTACACTGTTTTTTTATGATAAATCAAAATTTTATTTATTATTAAAATATATATAAAAAATGGCAAAAATAAATGGAAAATTAACTAGTGCAATTTAATATATACATGAAAATTTGTAAAGGCAAATTTTACAAAAAATCCTTTTGGTCTGTGCAAATATAATTTGGCTGTCAGTCACAGCCATCATCAGCGCATCTATGATCAGAGTTTGAGTTTACTGATGCTTTATTTTTCCCTCTCTGTCTCTCTCTCCTCTTCAATACATCGTAACAGAACTGAAGAGTAAGAAACGAAGCCAGGGTAAGCACGGATCATAAATGCACTGATGATGGTTGCAACTGACGGCCAAAATATATTTGCACAAATCAAAAAGAATTTTTTGTAAAAAATTTTAATAGTTTTCTAAGGTAAGCTAATGTTTTAAAGTTGCAAAGTATTTATTATACTAAATGTTTTAATAAAAACTACAACCTATTTTATTAATAAAAACTAGATTTAAAAAATTAAATAAAGTAAAAAGTAAACAAAAATTAAATTAATTTGATCTGAAATTTTTTGTATTCAGCAGCAAAAATTAACGCCAGTCTTTTACTTATTATACATATTAATATAGATTCATAATGTAACAAGCAATATATTTTTATTTTTAAGGCAAATTCATCGAATATTTAATTACTCTTTTCATTAAACCACTTACAAAGCACATTATTTAGAGTTGTAAAAATGTTGTTTGCATTTCACTCTACTCCCTCAGAATGTATACAATTTCAATATTAGTTACCCATAAATCAGATCTGTTAGGATTATTTTTAGTTACAATCAAGATTGATGTAATAGTTCTGCAACTTTATCAGAAGACTATATTAAATTTAAAATTTTTCAATATAATTTCATAAAATTGTTAGTTTTATCATTATTAAAAGAGAATTCGTGCATCTGAACTTTTTCAATGGCAGTCATGCCTTTGACATTTTGAAAATGGATTTATACATTTAAAAAGAAAAAGTATGTGTCACAAAAAATGATCAGACTCAAAGATTTAAATTTTCAGTCCTAATTCATTTGGCTTTTAAATTTCAGGGATCAGATTAGCAAAAAGATAAAAAAGCTGAAACTGTACACAAAGGAAATGAAATACTTGAACTTTTATGACAAAATCTATTATATTAGAGTAATAAATAAGTTTAATCTTTGTTTAGTATATTCATTCAAGTTTAGATTAGTTGGTGTAACAAATGCACATCAAAAATCACAAGAAAAGTTGAGAAAACTGAAAAAAAAAATTGAAAAGAAAAATTTACAAAAAAACTGAAATCAGCTGAAAATCTGAAAAATCTCATCTCTGTAAATTTATATCAGTGTAAATTACTGGTACTTGTGTATTAACTGCATGCCAGCGATAAATCGCTGACGTGTATTTTCTTATATATTTATATATAACAAATACCTGGATAAAACATGAGTAAATACAATCTTTTTTGTGTGACAACATGCTTAATAGGGAAAAGAAAAAAAATTGTAATTTATCAATGTATTGCATTCGTATTTTAGGCCTACCTGATTGCCAGGAAGGGTTCAAATCCTGGTTAACGCATTCATAGCTGTTTAGAATTTACTCTAAGCCACAGGCCTGTCAAATGAGCCTAAATCTAACAAAAAATAGCTGCAGAGTGTCGCCTCAAACCAGTGTTAACACTCGACAAATAAATGAAGTGGAATAAAATAAACAAACAACCCTTTCTAGCAAAAATTTAATTGGAATTTTTCAAATTTGAGTAATTACACTTAGCAGATTTTTTTCACAGTCTCTTAAGATTTATAAATACGAAAATCAATCTTAAATTTTAACTAACCTGTTGAAGAAATCTACACTTTCGACATAAATAATAACCTTGGAAAAACAATAAGCATTTACATTTACAAGTAATAATTTCTGTAACAGCATGAAAACAGTATTTGCACTCCGGTAATTTTTCAATCAGTATTTCCATAGTTTAACTTTTATAACATGTAATAGTTGCAGATTATCAGAAAATTACAAGAAATACTACTGTTTAAAAATTCTGTGGAAAAAAAAAAAAATAAATAAAAAAATAAAAAAATCCGGAATGCAGATACCTCTGTAACATGTTTTGCCTATCATTCAGAGAATGAAAGAAAAAATAAATACGTGAACGATGAAATTCATAACTCACCTTTTGATTAGGCAGAGGGCTGAAAATTTACAATGTCTCTTGATTAAAATTTAAACATAATAATTAGGATTAGACAAGCCTTGATTAAAACCACATCAAAACAAACCACACACGGTTACGGTCTCGGTTAAAACGTCGTTCATCTATTCCCAAGTTCATGGAGATGCTCTATAAGTGGAGCATAATACGTATTATTCAAAATTCCATTACATGTCGAAGAAAGTATGTCCATTAGATGTCGAAAAGTGTACATCCATGAGACATCGAAACAGTGATAACTATAAGATGTATTTTAGAGGTTACAGATATCTAATAGATATCTAAAGGAGTGATGTCTAATAGACATCTTTTTCTTTAATGCTATAGACATCTAAAAGACGTTCTGGATGTTATAGATGCATTTCGATGTTAAATAGACGTCTTTTAGATATTTTGTGTTGTGTGGGTAGCCATTGGGGGGGGGGGGGAGAAAATTTCAACTCCCCCACAAAATGTTGCAAATTTGTGGAAATTTTTAGAGTAATACATCATTTTTAACACAATATTGTGCACTAATACTTGTACACTGAAAACTTTCTGGCTATGGCCTTTGATATTGGTATTAGTACTACCCTGATAAAGACTAACCAAAAAATCTTCTAGAACAATCCGGAATGATAAAGACCCAATTAACCCCTTAGAAAAAGCTGTAATATACATATTGAATTTTATGAAATAGGAACCTACACTGGCATGACCAAGAAATCTTTGCCGAGCGAATACCAAGAACGCTTTTTTTTGTTCATGTCACGGAGTAAGAAATAATAATATTTATAAACTAAATAAATCATATGTATTATTTTAAAATAATTAATCATATTCATAAATTAATTTTATAGAAACTAAATCGTATATTTTATTAAAAAAAAAAAAAACCACTTTGTACAGCTAAATGTAATAATGACAAATCATAATCATAAAATACCTTTATAATATTAAGATATTTAAGTAATGTATAAAATCATCTGCAACTGAGAAATATAAAAACAATAAGAAAACAATAATAATATTAAATAAATTAAGTTTTTTCTTCTACGTATTTATAAACTGCTTATAAATTAAAATTGAAATTTATGAAAAAAAAAAAAAAAATGTGCGACGAAAATTTATTATATACGATACATTTCATTTTAATCTACATTTTTCTTTATTATGGATATCATTTCCCTCCCTAGTGTAAGGTGACTATATTTTCAAACAGTGATTTGGGGACAAATTACCGTAAATTAAAGTAGCCAATTAAATTACCCAAATTAAAGTAAATTTCGAGCACATTGAAAACTCCATTTAGAGACTTTTTCGTGGACATAACAGACCAATACCTATATGCATTATTAATGAAAAGATCTTTGATTTATACAGTACACAATGCTTAGAAACACTTTTTTCTATGAAAAATTTCTGAGCCTAACGTATGTTTATGCAAATTAAACTATCCCAGCATTATTAAAATAATCAAGTCTATAGAACCCATTTACACTTTATTATGGTGATAGGAGAGAGAACACAAAATAACAGCATCTTCAGAATCCCCATTCCCAGAAATGCAGAAATAATTCCTGATTATATAACAAAAAGAAAATCATTTCTTTTTCTCTCCTATGAATGTATCAATGCAATTTGCGGTGATCATAAAACGGACATTTTTGTCAAAATTTCATTAAACAAATTTTATTTTTCACTTCACATAAATCGGGCAAAATAGAATTTATATACTGATCATTAGTGCATGACCCAAGTCGAAATTCATGCTGGTATTTGTTTGCTAGGCAAGCACTACATGCTTCATCCCAGCTAGTAAAATAGCATAACCCAAGTCGAAATTCATGCTGGTATTTGTTTGCTAGGCAAGCACTACATGCTTCATCCCAGCTAGTAAAATAGCATAAAACTACCATAAATATTTGCTAGTTCCACCAGAACTACCAGCAAGTCATGTGGTGTTTTGGCACACTTTTTATGCTTGTCCAGCATATATATTCCAGCTTGTATAGCTTGAATATTTTGCTGGTCTAGCAGCCATCGCGACCACTACTTGCTTGCACTTTTTGCTATTCTAGCAGAAATTCACAACCAACAGATGCTTTTTTTCTTTGCTAGACTAGCATTAAATGCTGTATCCCAGCAAGTAAAATAGCATAAAACTAGCATTAATATTTGCTAGAGCCACTAAAATTACCAGCTTGTCATGGTGTGTTTTGGCCCACTTTTACTGCTTGTCCAGCATACATAATCCAGCTTTTCATGCTGGTATTTGTTTGGTGGACTAGCATTGGATGCTGTATCCCAGCAAGTAAAATAGCATAAAACTAGCATTAATATTTGCTGGTTCTACCAGAATTACCAGCTTGTCATGGTGTGTTTTGGCCCACTTTTACTGCTTGTCCAGCATACATAATCCAGCTTTTCATGCTGGTATTTGTTTGGTGGACTAGCATTGGATGCTGTATCCCAGCAAGTAAAATAGCATAAAACTAGCATTAATATTTGCTGGTTCTACCAGAATTACCAGCTTGTCATGGTGTGTTTTGGCCCACTTTTACTGCTTGTCCGGCATACATAATCCAGCTTTTCATGCTGGTATATGTTTGCTGGACTAGCATTAGATGCTGTATCCCAGCAAGTAAAATAGCATAAAACTAGCATTAATATTTGCTGGTTCTACCAGAATTACCAGCTTGTCATGGTGTATTTTGGCCCACTTTTATTGCTTGTCCAGCATACATAATCCAGCTTTTCATTCTGGTATTTGTTTGCTGGACTAGCATTAAATGCTGTATCCCAGCAAGTAAAATAGCATAAAAACTAGCATTAATATTTGCTGGTTCCATCAGAATTACCAGCATATCATGGTGTGTATTGGCTTACTTTTATTGCTTGTCCAGCATACATAATCCAATTTGTGTTGCTTGAATAAGCTGCTGACCTAGCAGCAATCAAGACCACCACTTGCTTGCACTTTCGGCTATTCTAGCAGTAATTCACATCCAATAGATGCTTTTTTATTGCTATTCTAGCATTACTTTTCTACCATCAGTTGCTTTTAATGTTTGCTATTATAGCAGGACTTTCCTACCATCTGTTACTTTTTGTTATTATAACATTATTTTTCAACCAGCAGTTGCTTTTAATTTTATTTATACTAGCAAAATTTAGGGTATTTACCTAAGGCCTGTGTGAATACCACAAAACTGGGTATTTTTGAAAGTTAAATCAGTAATCAATTTTTATCTAAATATATATATATTCAAAAAATAAAAAGGGATGCAAGGAATGGTACTTATAATGGAATGCAAATAATTAACTCTGTTTATTTCATATAGATGGCACCTGCAAAGCTTCTAATAGTGATTTCTTAGAATGTTGATGAATTCTTATTTTGATTAGTGAACAGTTAACCATTCAATTTTTATGCTAATATTACTATAAGTAAATTTTATGCTACAAGGATGTTAAAATGGAAGATTAGTTATCTTACTTTTACCTTACCCACTCATTAACACGGTATTCTGAAATTGGTGGGAAATGGTGAGAAGCATTTTTAAAGCTGTTCTAAAATGGATAACATTGTGGTAAATAATGTAAAATTTCCAACAGATTCACAGAACTAATTTTTGATGAAAATGTATGACTTTTTCTGACATTACCATTGACAGGGTTACCACTCAAATAGGAGAATGAAATTCCCTGACTTTTCCAGGTTTTCAAGACGTGTTCTAAGAAAATTCCAGTCTAGCCACATACTGTGCATTGGTTGCATTGAGGGCAAAATAATTATGGTAAAACTTGAAAACACAAAAGTTACATATTACTTTGACCTAAGGACAGATTGCCCTCCATGCGGGGGTCTTTCTAAGAGGTCTTGTTTTTAAAAAATGGCAAAAGCTAAGAAAAAAACAAGAAAAATGACTACTACATTGGAGGAAAATTTAATTTTTTTTGGCAATCATTGTATGAAATTCCCTGACTTTTCCAGATTCTGGCTAAAATATTAAAATTCCTTGACTTTTCCCTGACTTTCATGGTCAATTTTCAAATTCCCTGACTGTTCCAGGATTTCCAGGTAGCGTGGCAATTCTGCATTGAAATGCCTAAAACGGGAAATAAGTTTAAATTTTTTCTCTAAATACAATACTTCTCAAAACTCTAATTTGTAAACTTTCACATCACAAAAAAGGGATGAAAATCATCAACTAAATTGCCAACTTTGACGTACTTAAAGAAAAAAAAGAAAAAGAAATAAAAAATATATATAGACAGAGAGAGCCAAAAATCTGCCGATCTAAAATCCGTCAAAGTCTGAAATTTGCACAGCTTTTCAGATACAAACAATGAAATTTAAGTTACAAAACTGCAAAGCAGAATTTTTGTAAAGGATCCTGAATGCAGACTTTGTGCTTGCATTTTATGATTACAATAATAAAAATATGAAAAACTGCAAGAACCAAGTTTCTGATAAAGAAATTATCAACAATATATTAAATTAATCCAAAGAAAATTATAATTATTATGATGATCATTATCAATGAGGAAAACAATAAATTAATTTTTTTAAATGCTATCTGATAAATACATAGTTTACGGAAGAATTCAGTTAAATACTTTGAAAAATAAATTTGAGTTACAAAATAAGAATTAATAACTATTTACAATAGACAAAAAAAAAAAAAAAAATCTCAAAGTATGTGTGCATGTTAAAGTGTAGTTTAAAACAAACTGCATGTGAACAGATTTTGTCTAAATTTGACGAATATTTTTTCATTTTTCATTTATTGTTTTCTTTATATATATATTTAATGTTCAGTGTTATTCTTATATACCTAATAATTTAATATACAAGTGAAATTGCGTTATTATTCACTCGTATATGTTTAATTTGATTAATATTCTGGTTTTATTATTCAAATTGAAAATGATTTTTTATGGGCTCCGAAATCCGCCAAATGCACAACATCTGGTCCTGAGCTGTGCAGATATTTGACTCTCCACTGCATATATATTTCTTTATTACTACAAAAATAATATCTCAGTTATTAAGAGTTTACAAATTAAAATGGTACGGAGCTATACTAGAAGATAATTAAAATAAAAAAATAAAATAAAAAATTTCTAAAAACATGAAACATTATTCTATTTTCTACTGTTTAAAAATGATATCTACATTTTTTTCTTTTTTCAATCATTAAAAACAGCCTTTATATCATCTCAAAAAATTGTGAGTTTTTATTTGAGAGCAGCCTTAAGGATTCTTTGAATTATTTTTCAAAAAACTTTAAAAAATAAGTGTTGTACAATGGTACAGTAAAAAATATTTTAAATTTAGTTAGTTTTGAACATTTTTTTTTTTTAAATATAATTTATATTCCTTTTAAAAATAATTATAACTATTTTAAGTTTTAACCAAAATGTTTCTTTCCTGAATGTTATTTTAGAAATGAGTTGCAAGTATTGCCATAAGTTTTAAGATATTTAAATTAGTATCAATCAGCCCTAGTATTGCATCTTAATTTTTGTGATTATTACCAGCTCTTTCTCATTTAAAAAAAGAAAGTTCTTATTAATTTAAATAAAATGACTTTATAAAAATCTTCAAATATATTATTCAAAAAGTACTGTTATTTAAATCAAATAATTTACGAAAAATGTATGATGTAATACTGCATTATTATTTTCAGATTAATATACATTTTTTTTAGCCTTTATAAAATAAAAAATAAATAAAAATTCTGTAAAAACTTTCAATTTTTTTCTTAAATTTACCTTAAAACTCTCTCTATATATACATAATATCATACTATATACTAATCATAGATACTTTATATATGAATAGAACTCACTGAAAAATAAATACCAAGGTAAGTACCCAAAATGGGTAAGGACAGAAAAGGACAAAGCAAATTATTTAAAAAAGATTTATTATGATTTCTTTATTTTTTCCATTTATTAAAGAAAAGTCAAAAACACACTTTAAACATATTTATTACGAGCTTCAGATATTCCCACATTTAAACATATTGCATATATCTTGAATTACAGGTACACATATCGATTGTAATTTTTTATTTCAGCCTCACTTCCACATATGTCTTTCCCTCTTTTCAGTAGATATTCTCTCATTTGACCTGGAATGAAAATGAAACAAGAAATATATATATATATATATGTATGAATCTAGTATTTAAAAAAATGTCAAAAAAAAAAAAAAAACTAATAATTTGATTACCAACTGTATATAAAAAGGAAAACTGACTCAAAAAGTATATTTGAAATTTACAGTTTGTAAATTAAGTGCTATATATCCAAGGCTTTAGTCATTAAACAACATTCTTTAAACAGTGTTGGCACAGTTTAAAACAAACAGTCCCCCCCCCTCCCAAAATAAATAAATAATTTAAAAAAAAAGTCCACTTAAAACAAGATTGGATGTAACAAAGTATAGATTAGTACAAACTTTTATTGCTCCCTTTGAATCTACTATGCTTTAATAAAGTCTGAGACTGGTTACAATAAACAACTGAAAACATTAGTATTGGATATTGTGAAGTTTTTCCATTTGAATAAGTTTAAACAAACTTTTAAAGTTAAAACTAAAGCTTCACTTTTCCTATGTATTTTCTTTGAATAAATGCACAATTGGATATGTATTTCTGTCTGTTCCTCTCTCATCATTCAGAAATACTTGTTTCTACTACTTTAGAGCATGTGCATTTTGCTAGCTTGTACAATGATTAGTTTGATAACTGTGCTGCCCATAAACACAAGCATTCAGCTTAAAAACATTACATAATGTCATTTTCATCAAATGCTACATGAAAAATTCAACCTTTAGATATGGGCGTAATAAACTGTATCAAAGGGAAATACAGGATGAATATAATCTAGCAACTTTTCTTAAACCTTGAAATGAATCAGAGTTTTGTTCCTGATGTTAAAACCATCTGTGGATTTTTAGAAGATAGGTGGTGAACTTCTGTTGAACCAAAATTATAATATAAAAAATTATAAAATATTAAATTATGCATCTTTGAAAAGTTGACATCATTATCAATTTGAAAATTTTATGCACATTGATAAAGTGCTAATATACTTTATGATAATATTACATGTTGTTCTAAAACATTTTTTTTAACTACTATTTTTATTGTCAAGTTGTTATTAAAAAAATAAAAATAAAAAAAAACTGTTCATGATGTCACATTCGACTGCATAGCGTTTCTTTACTACAATAAACTCTATGAATTATAAATTTATTTTATCAGTTTTACTTATAGATCCTACAGGGCTATTTTTTTAAATTTTGGCGTTGAAATATACCGAATGTTTTTCGCCAAGAAGTTTAATTTAGCAACAGCCATTTTAATCTAAGTAAAGCATCAAAAATATAAATAAATTATAAAATATTACAAAAAGACAAAAATTATAAACTGAAATAGTAGCCACACAAATGATCTATTTTTATCTCAGTAGATAATTTTATAGAAAAAAAAATGCAGTTTTAAAAATGGAAAATTTATTTCAGCAAGCACTATTTTAAGTCTAAAAACTATTAAAAATATAAACAGAATATGAAGAATTCTTATAAATTAACGAAAAGGTGTCCGATAAAAGTATCAGCAAAATAGGGCTCCCCCTTTTATACAAGAAATTATTTTAAAAATATATATACATATATCCATTGCTAATATGGCGCCAAAAATTCAAAAGCCGCCAAGGGAGAAATTTAATAAAGTTGTGTAGCACGATAATGTTTATTTATTTATTTATTTTTCATATACCAATCACTACGCTAATTTATCACACAAATAAACGAACTGATATGTGTGATTCCACTTGTATGCCGTCGGGCAGAAATATTTGATAAATTCAAATTAATATTTAAATAAATAAATAAAAATACATTTAATGGGAAATATATATAACCATAAAAACATTAGTTGTCTAAAATGAGGCAGAAATAGTGCTCATAGCATATTGTTATAAGGGATTAATTCTTTGCCCTGCATCAATTGTACTGTTGCAATAAAGGAATTTTACAGGCAAAGTGAAAATAAAAGGGCAGTTCATTCACTTTCAGTGGGGTCAGCCTTGGTGACAAACTTGATGAGTGGGCGACCAAATTTGGTGAAAAATGGTAGTTTAAAATTCCCGAAGCTCTCTAACACACGGGAGCACAGATCTCAATCTTTCCATGGGATTCTCGATGGAATCATCTTCAAAAGTTATAAATAGGAGTGAGTTGATTTCTGCGAGAGAGTATGTAGTCACTGCGATTCAGAGACTTCTTCTGAGTGAGTGCACTTTAGGGATTGAGCTCTAAGCGACTGGATATTTTTTGTGAGCTAGCAAAGATTTCTGCTCTGGAGTATTTGATGTTATTGTCTTTACTCCTGTGGGACAAGTGACTGCTTTTTAGACTGTTTCAGAACATTCATCGAATAGTGACTTTTGCTGCATGAGTAACACCTTCGACTATTTCCAGAATATTCGAAGAATTAACTTTACTATTGGACTGTATTAGAGAATATTCGTTTTAATGCGTTTTGTTGTACAGATTCGAGAAGTTCAAAAAATATTTAATATCGCCAAGGAGGTCCCATAATAAAGATGTGATGAAAATAGTCGGCAATTGAAATATATTTATTGAAAAGTTTCAATTATTCAATTAAAAAGAAATCATTTAAATATACTGATGAGCGAAGTAGGCAAAGCCTGCTAGTATATACATATATATACATACATACCCACTTAATTGGGTAATGAGTAATTGAATACGCCGCTTATTCGAATAAAATTCATTAGAACCAAAATCAGTCTCACAGGAACAATGTTAAATTTCCCCATTTAAACAAATCAGGGTTGGCCAATTTTTGCCGAAGTGGAAAAAACCATGGTAAAAACCACGGAAAAAACCGCCCCGGCAAAAATAGTTTTTGCCACAATTTTTGCCAGTGGCAAAAATTACCAGTATTTCAAACAGGGTTTTAAGGATTTTATGAGTCAATTATTGACTCAGCTGTTCTAAAATTTGCCAGTCAGTCACTGTTCATGCATTTTTTGGAATTGAAATGTAAATTGCAAGTAAACTCTCTCTCTCTCTTTGAATATGTCTTACATAAGATTTTTTTACTTCAATAAAATAAAAAATATATAATTTTGTAGTTTTATTTTTATAGTTATGTTCAGGGACTGACAAAATTTCAATATCTTAGGAGCCAGAAATAGCAAATTATTTCTATGACAATACTCACAGCAAAACTTAATAATTTTTCATAATTGTATAATTAATGCAGGTCATTTACATATTATTTTACATTGAATAAATGAACTATTCAGTTAAAAATATGAACTGAGGAAATTTTTAAGAAAATAATTATTTTTATAAAGATAAAAAGAAACTATTGGGGAAAAAAATTCCGCAGAAATAAATATTATTTTTATCTTTAATATAATCATCAAATATATTGAGAGTGTTTAAGTTTTGGCTTTAAAATACTATTTGTCTATTAATTTTTCAGGACAGAATTCCTTTAAAGAGAATCCATTTGATAAATACCATACTATTTAAACTTTCTTGTTGTAAATTCGAAAATAGTTTGCTTTACATAGTGCTTATGATGCTTGAATCTTGTTTAACGCAAAGATGTTGACATGGAAAGTACCAGTGTAGTGGAAAGAAGATTTATCAAATAGGGGAATTTATCTTTCATGGAAAAACATCTTTCAAAATCAGAAATAATTTTCAGAAAACATTAAACTCATACTATTCATTCAATGCATCAGCAATGTCATCGTTTATACCAAGACAAGAAGGTGGGTGGAAAAACAAAAATATATATAAAAAATATTGTAAATGCATGAAATTTTTTTTGTCAGTCTGCCATAACTGGTCACCAATGTATGTTTAAAGTCACCCTGGCACCCGGAATTTGTCGGACACTGGTTATACATTATATTAATTAATTATAATTATTTTTTAAATAAAAAAATCTTCAAACATTTTTTTCATTGAGGTGCCAAAGTGTAAAGGGTGAAAATTGAAAGGGATTGTGTTGTTCTAATTTTATTTTTCCACTTTTCCTAATTTTTTCCATTTTTACCAAATTTTTCCATTTTTTCCGCTTTTTGCCTGTTTTTTTCCACTTTTTGCCACTGTCCTGGCAAAAATACATTTTTGCTGGCAAAAACCCAACCCTGAAACAAATATTTTTCACATACCGTCCTCGGTTATTCGAATAAAGTTTGAACAGTCTTCCTTATTAAAAAATGTGTTCTTAATCGAAAAATACAAGATTTCCTTTTCTAAAAGTAATTAAAAATTGTTTATTGTTGTTGAAAAAAGCAAAATTGGAAAATATCGAATGTGAAATATGGGATGATGAAAAAGTAATTATGAGCTCTGGAAAAGTAATTATGAGCTCTATTCTTTATGAGCTCTGGAATCGAATTAGGTAAGTTTAAAAAGACATTTTTGCAATTATGTTGCAGATGGAGAAAAATTAGAAATTGCAAGTATTACAGGTGGCATGTGATTGCCGACTATTGGGAGTGGGTGGGAAACACACACACACACAAAAAAAATAAACAAGTGAAAGATATTGAACAATTCTACTTCTTTATATTTTCTAGAATCTCATAAAGCAAGTTTAAAAAGATTATTGCATACCTGCCAAACTGAGAAAATTCCAAGGAGTAAAACAGTGCATGAACAAAAAAATTTGCACCCCCCCCAAAAAAAAAAAAATAATAATAATAATAAAAAAAAAGAAGCAAATGGGATTTTTTCTGTTTTGGCATATAAGATCAGGGCCGGCTCGACCATATAGGCAAACTAGGCGATCGCCTAGGGCGCTCAAATCTAGAGGGCGGCAGAATCCAGACAACAAGATCCATTTTATTTATTACTATCTAACGGGATTTTGGAATAGATAAAATGTAGTCTTGAAAACACAGCACTCATGCTGTGGGAAAATTTTAAACACTTAGAATCTTTGTCTAGAAAGGACTAAAAGGTATAAGTCTGCTGCTATGACTTGGAAACATTTACTGAGTTTTTCTTGGCGTGTTTTCAATTGGACGTGTAAAAATGAAGTAAATAGATAATCCTCGAATTGACTTTTCAGGGCATCAAAGTCAATCTAAATTATCTGATGAGAAGCGCTAGAGAAAGAGTCACAAACAACTGGCTTGATTTTACCATAATAACGATCTATTTATTTCAAAAACTTACAACATCGAATCGAGTTTTGAAAACAGTCCGTCATTAAATCTGTCCATTTAACTGTTAACAGCTTTACACTATATCTAAAAGTCACTGAGTCATTAATTAGTGGGGCTGTACTTTATTGGAACTATAAAGTTTTGACTTTTCATTCAAGGGTCTAAATTATACATCATGTTTTATCTCATGAATCCTCTCATTATGTTTCGGTCTTTCCTTTGTACATCTTTTCTTATTTTTAAATACTTTCCCCTTCTTTTATTTCTGGAGTGTAGGAAAGTGAGTTTTATGTCGCACTAGTGCTACATATGGGCAATTGGAACCTTTAATTTCTAGAAACTTTGCTTGAATTGTCTTTTTAACTTTAATTTTCGTAAATTTTATTTTTTCCTCAAAAATTTCTCTCGCTCTTGCATTTTCATTGAATTACTTTAACTTTTCAACGAATCTCTTCTTACATAGCTTCTATTTTATCCTTAACTCCTCTTGTCAGAGTTTCAGCTATTCTCTGAGTTCATGTTGTCCAGCTTTCATCTTCTTTTATCCATCCTCCATCTCTTCATGTCCGATTTTTATCTCATGTTGTGCTGCTATCATATGATTTTGTCCAGCTTTCAATTCTTTTAACTAGACAGTCTAAGCTTCAAGTTCTTTCATGTCTTTTGCAATACTTCTAGTCAAAATCATTAAGTGTATCTGCCTTACATCAGATGCCAAATCAAATGTTATGAAACAGCGACTTTCTTGTTCAAGAAAAGAATATTGTAAATGCGCACATAGGTTCAAGTTGATTAATGAGCTTTATTTAACTCATTTTCTCGAAACAGTCTAGCAAAACTGTCAATTCAATGAATATTCTCGAAACAAACAAATAAAACTAGGATTTTTAAGAATATTTTCAAAATAGTCCTATTGGACTGTTTAGATTGTTTCGAATCCTGGGGGCAAGCAGTCACTTGTATCACAAAAGTAAAAAGAAAGTGTAATTACAGTAAAGTAAAGTGTAATTACATTGCACTATAGAGCAAGAATTTCATTTATTCAGGATCAGGAGTAATAAGCAAATAATTAAAGCGCAATCTCTATGAGACGATTACTCAGAACAATTTACTGAATACAATCGACTTCTCGGGAGTTAATCAGCCTCTTTTTAAATTCTTGACTATAAATGGTAAAATATCGGGTTAATTCTGTGCTAAAATGTAGCTCGAAATTCCAGAACTCGGCTTCTACTGAAATTAGAACTTCGAAACTTTGGCAACTCAAAAGTACCATTTTTTACTGAATACTCATCGATTTGTCAAGGTTGACTTTAATAGAAATGTATAGACTGTCATTTTTGTTTCAGGTTTAACTGTAAATTTGCTTTTGCTGCAAGAGCACATTTTATGAAGCGAAGAGGTTTAATGTATTGGCACAATGTTGAGTTTAACGATTATAAAAAAACTGACAAAAAAAAAAATGAAACTTCAGCCTTTTTTTTTTTTAACTTTGAGTGTGTTTTGCAAACGATATTTTTGATTCGAATTTTCTCAGTTGCTCAGCTCGTAGAAAAGCAATTTCACCAGGGTATAGCAATCGAAAGAAAAAAGGATTACTTCAGATTACCTTTGTATACACATCTGACGCAGATGATTGATTGAAAAAGATTATAAAAGTAAGAATGCGTATAAGTATTACATTATTATTTATCTAAATACTTTTTGTTTTATATTTACTTTATATACGAAAAGTTATAAATATTTTAATTTTATAATTTTGAACTGACATAAGAAAAAAAAAATAATAATAAGATTTGAAGGATGCTAGCTCTAACTAGAAAGAAGTTTTAGCTCTTTAGACTAGGTGACTTTGTAGGGGCTATGCGTGGGGACTTTTTGGAATTTTACAAAGTGATTCTGTTATAGTTTCTTTTTCTAGTAGCTCAACTTAGTAATAAAATGTGAAATTTCGCTTTCAGTACAGTTGATACTTTAGACTAGCTGTTAACAGAAAAAAAAATTTTTTGGAGTACAATTTTGTAAGAGAAAATTAGAGAAAAAATATCATTAGCAAAGCAAATTAGGCTCATTTGAAAAGTTATTTTCGTCCGAATCCTAAAGAAACACTATCAGGATAATAATTTGAAAAAACAAAAGGTTTTTCCACCCGAATCTGAATAAGTAAAAATCTTGCTTCATCTTCCAAAATAATTAGTAAGTAAACAATAGTTTTATATGAAAGAAATAAAGATTGAGGCTTTGATAACCAGAACATGAAAAATGCTTCCGGTTTCACTTTGAGTTTATGTATCCTTGCAATGTGAGAAAATTCTATGGGTAATCTGCAGCGAATAGACGACATGATTCTCTGACGTCATTCAAAGTCCTGAAGATTTTCTTTTATTTAACCTGTAGGAGTCTTCATTTAACCCACAAACAGTGGAGTGTAGCCTATCATAGCACAGCTTTTTCCCACAAACATTGAAAGCTCCGCCTCGTTCTAGTTGTCCATTCTCGACGAACACAAGCCAGATCATGCATAAAAAATGTTAATTTCCTATTAGAAAATAATAAGTGAAGAAAGTTTTCATCAGTACATAACAAAAGACGATGTGCCAATGGTGAAAATGTGACCCAAACTCCACTACTAATGCACTACTAAAAACAAAATTTTTTTCTAGGAAACTGTAAAAGTGATTTCGGATTTGATAAACAGGAGGCATTTTCAGAAGAAATTAATATTGTGGTATCATTCCCATCGGTGTCAGAACCAGCCCGATTACGAAAAATGAAAAAGAAGTTTAATTCTGCAGTCAGCTGATAAATCAACAAGTGATGCTAAACATCAATTTAAGATTAATTTTTATATTTCTTTTCTTGATACAGCAAGAAATTCGAATGATGAGAAGTTCAAACAAACCAAAAAGATAAATCCTGTTTTCTGATGCCTTTCTAACGATTGTGAGTCGTAAAAAAAACTTTCAAAGTGATTTTGAAATTATGTAGAAGATTAGGAGATTATCTGACTCAACGAGACTCTAAAGATGTTCATAAAAGTACACTACAGGAAGTTTTGAATAATTTTTGAGAAAACGAACTAGTACATTGCGTATTGAATTTAGTAACAGCAATAAAATTGTTGCTGACACTTCCTGTGTCTGTGGCCAGTGGAGAACCCAGCTTCATATAATTGAAATTAATAAAAACTTACCAGCGTTCTATAGTGACGTGAGAACGATTTGTGGGACTATCACCATTATCAACAGATCAAGATGAAGCTAAAACAATTCATTTGAAGGATATTGTTTCTACTACCGCTAAAAGTAGCGACGAAAAAACAATATGAAATAAAAATAAATAGGTGATTATTTATTACAGTATTTGTGTATAATTGCCTGCGTGTCTTATATTTAAAAAAAAAAATTGTTTTAATGGGGCGCCATGAAAAATTTTCGCCTAGGGTGCCAAATTTGCTCGGGCCGGCGCTGTATAAGATTTTAAAAGTATTAAAAAAAAAAAAAAAAAAAAAATCACTAATTTACTTTTTAAATACATTAACATTTGATAAAAAGTAATATAATGTAAAGTTTAGCTATCATTCATAATTATTGACTATACTTACAAATTTAATATATTCACACAGTGATGCAATTAGTCTGAATTTCACATTAGATTTATTTTAAAAATAATTTTCAAACTGCTTAGAAGTATCAGATACAGTAATTATTTTTAAATATTTCAGATAACTATTTTTCAATTTAATTAGTTATTACATTTACAAACTCAAAAAAAGAAGAAAAAAAAAAAAAAAAAACGGAAAGGAAAGACGGAAAGGAAAAATAAATTTAAAAGCTTTATTTATTAAAATACAATGTAAAAACTACATTTGTTGAAAGAATTTTTTTTTTAAACACTTTCTCCGAATATAGTAAATACAACAGATTATCTTCCTTGAAGTAGTAATGTATTTTATTCTTTTTGCTGATATTAGCTGATTTTGCATAATATAGACATTTTTTTTCTTTCCAATGTGTTTGGTTGTATGGTATTTGCCGCTATGAGAAATTGTAAAACTGGACTGAC
>OZ005657.1:59986322-60063822 GCA_963930645.1 Salticus scenicus
AGTGCATGAGTCATTCTCTGTTCATGAAGTATGTGGGTAGAGATCTGCACAGGCCGGAATTTCGAGGCCCGGCCCGTACGAAAACTTTACTTACCCGGCCCGGCCCGGCCCGGCCCGGCCCGGCCCGATTCAAAAATATGTAAAATAACAAAAAAAAAAAAAAAAAAAAGAATGCCTTTTTATGAAAAAGATTTTTAGTGTGTGTTTTGCAGAGGTTTTATATAACCAAACAATAGTACGTTCTTTAACAAAATGCAGAAATTTTACAAGACAATTATATATAAACAGAAATCCATTATTATAGGCAAGGCACACAGACAAACAGAAAGTCAAACCGAAAATATTAGCATTCATCAAACAATATAGGAAGGTATTTAAAATGGTTAATACTACTGAAAATGCACTTTCAACCATTTTCTCATATATACCATAATGTATCCGAATCTTTCATGCGCTCCGGTAAACAAAACTTTAATGTTAATCCAACCATATTCAACAGAAAAGTTGCTTTATCCATGATAAAAATGATGCTACTTTCGTCCACTGGAGAAAAGAAAAAGGAGCCTTATATAGAATAAGTTTCAGCGGAAAGATTTTTATAGCCTTTATATCACCTAAACTCAACAGATCATAAGAAACAAACCCTTATACTGTATCTAATTTCTTTTGTTGTGTACATGTACGCAAATCGGTAGTGACATGCATACTATTTTGAATAGGAAACCATCTAATATTACCCGGAGAAAATGTCATTCAGGCCCGGCCCGCCCCGAATATACACAAAAAAACTGAGCCCGAGCCCGGCCCGGCCCGAGAGCAAATTCAAACCGGCTCGGGCTCGGGCTCGGGCCGGAAGCCCGGCCCGTGCAGACCTCTATATGTGGTTCTTCATTTTTAAATTTTGTTGATTTCCAAGAATATCTAATAACTTGTGCATTAGATTGCGATTTTAACTGAATTGGATTGGATACGTTTTACGTCACACCAGTGCTGCGCAATGGTCAATTAGCGATGGTCAGGGACTCATTCCTAAAGGTGGTCCTGAGACATGCCATGACAATTTTGATCCTCCATGTAAGGAATTGCGATTTTGGAAAAAAAAGATACAAATATTTAAATTTGGGGACATTTAGTGTCCCCAAGCGGTCAAAGAAGTTTTGTGGACAAAAAATAAAAAAGATCAAAATTCGAGGACAGTCCTCGAATTTCGAGGACGAATGGTCACCTTACCATAGTCCTTTTAAATGTCAATGTATCACTTTAATTCATTATGACCTTGGCGAGAGCCTATATAAATTGGCTCTTTTAAAATACCAAGCGTCGTATGCTGCTTATAAAAATTTTATGCTGTTAAGAAAATTCTATATATTCAAATTCATTTTTCGCCGATTTTCTCAAAAATCATTCTTTTCGTTTAAAAAAAAAGATTTGGTGATTTGGTTTTACGTCGCACTAATGCTGCGCAGATGGGCAATTGGCGACGGTCTGGGACACACCCCTAGAGGAGGTCCGGAGACATGCCATCACAATTTTGATCCTCCACGGAAGGGCGTTAAAAAAAAAGAAAATAAATGAACGTTTTTACCATTGAAGTGTATAACGGAACGGGAATGAACGGGCATTAGTGAGAGTTGCGCCATCTTTTATTCAAATAATTGGATAACACACATTTTAGGCTAGTTTCCCTTCCTATTTTCTAACTCCATCCATAGTCAAAACACCTACAGGAGGAGGTGCTGTCATATTGCTATCTTTCACCCAACTCGTACTTCAGATATTTAGCTACACATTCATTAAACAATTATTTGTGACAAATTTCATAGGTAATTTTTTCATTGAAAATATGAATACACATCTGCCCATAAATGCGGTAGAAAGACCATATGTGTGTAAAGAATGTTCCAAAAGATTTTCTGATAAGGATAAATTAAAAAAACATTTTTGCAGTCATGGTGTAGAAAAACCATATGTGTGCGAAGAATGTTCTAAAGGATTTTCTAGAAAAAGTAATCTAAAGAGTCATCTTCGCGTTCATATAGGAGAAAAACCATATGTGTGTGAAGAATGTTCTAAAGGCTTTTCCTATAATAAAAATTTAAAGGAACACCTTCGAGTTTATACAGGAGAAAAACCATATGAGTGTAAAGAATGTTCTAAAGGATTTTCTGGAAAAGGTAATCTAAAGAGTCATCTTCGCGTTCATACCGGAGAAAAACCGCATGTGTGTCAAGAATGTTCTATAGGATTTTTTAAAAAAAGCAGTTTAAGAAATCATCTTCGCATTCATACTGGAGAAAAGCCATACATCTGTACAGAATGTTTTAAAGAATTTTCCTACAACAGTGATTTTAAAAGACATCTGCGCGTTCACACAGGAGAAAAACCATATGTGTGTGAAGATTGTTCTATGGGATTTTCTCAAAGAGGTCTTTTAAAGATTCATCATACAGGAGAAAAATCATATATCTGTAAAGAGTGTTCTAGAGGCTTTTCCATCAAGAACAATTTAAAAACACATCTTCGCATTCATACCGGAGAAAAGCCGTATACCTGTAAAGAATGTTCTAAAGAATTTTCGGACAAAAGTTCCGTTATGAAACACCTTTTCGTTCACACAGGAGAAAAGCCATATGTGTGTGAAGTATGTTCTAAAGGATTTTCCCGAATGAGTTCATTAAAGAGTCATCTTCGCATTCATACAGGAGAAAAACCATATGTGTGTGAAGAATGTTCCAAAGGATTTTCTCTAATAGGTCCTTTAAAGAGTCATCTTCGCGTTCATAAAGGCGAAAAACCATATGTGTGTCACGAATGTTCTAAAGGCTTTTTTAACAAAAGCAGTTTAAAAAGACATCTTCTTATTCATATCGGAGAAAAGCCATACACCTGTAAAGAATGTTCTAAAGATTTTTCTGACAAAAGTTCTTACAAAATACATCTTCGCGTTCATACAGGAGAAAAGACATAAGTGAGTGAAGAATGTTCCAAAGGATTTTCTACGAAGAATCATTTAAAAGAACGTCCTACAATTTACACAAAAGGAAAAACCGAATTTAGGTAAAAATGGCAACGGAAAAAATGGCAACGGAAATAATGGCACCGGAAAAAATGGCAACGGAAATAATGGCAACAGGAAATAATGGCAACGGTAAAAATGGCAACGATAAATGTATAAAAAAGGGTAACAAAATAAAGTAAAACGAAAAAAGATAATTTAAGAATTCTTACTGGCGAATTATATGCTAAAATATCTCAAGAGTAAAATATATTTCATCTTTAGTACTGATAATATTTTTCGCCGTCAGACATATTCCCTAAGGGGCTCTGAATATTAGAATCATTCATTTTCCAACTTTTTTCGGTCTTAAAGAAGATATTTTAGCCTTTATTAATATATTTATTCACGTATTTAATATTTGTGCGAATTTATATCAATGTTAGTTATTGAAATAAAATAAAATAAAATAAATAAATAAAAATTAAAAAAATAATAATGGTTAAATTAAAATAAAGAGATGTGGATGGGTGGAGATTGGAGGCTAATTTTACTTTTTGAGCATGGATAAACAGAAAGGCTTTCTTTGTGTAGACAATGAGGGTATTAGGAAGGAAATGTTTTTCCTAGAAGCATTCTCCAGTTTTTTCTTTCATCAGGTAATGTCATTGAGTTACCTTCTCCCAACCTCTGCTTTTGTATTCTCACCTCACAGTTCACAGTCATAATCTATATAGTGGTCCTTTTCGTTATAGCCCTAGTCTTTGAACATTAAATATATAAGGAAAATTTTAAAAGGCCAGAATTTGTGATATTTTCTTCTTTTCAGACACAGAAAACCCCCTTTACCTTCTTTACAAATGTTAAAATCTTGCTTTCCTTTCTAGAAAAATCTTGTTGCCGTATAAAAAGATGTAAAGAAATGAAGTCAAAAGTATATTATATAATACACCTCTTTGAAAGGTTTGACATAAAATATTAAAAAGACATACAATTGAAATTTTAATATACAATTTTGATTCGTGCAAATTTAGTCTAGACAAGTGAATTTTTACGTAATATTATTACATAAAATAATAATTAAGAATAATATTTTGAAATTTTTCAAAGGTAGATTCTGTTTGCTATTTAATAGTAGTATTTAATGAAGTATTATGAATTTATATTTTTCTAATATAATAATTAAATTTTAATACTTATTATGATTGCTTACGTTAAGTAAAATAATAATAACAATAATAATAATAAGTGATGGTTACATTGAAGATAGGCATTGATTACAAAATATCTTTTATAATCAATCATCTGAAGCATCAAAAATTAAGTTATTGTTTATTATTATTATTATTATTATTATTCAATAGAAAGTATTGGATTCGCAAAAATTTTCAACTTCCGGTTTTCGATGGAATTACATGTTTTGAAAGCTCCAAAAAACGATTTGACCATTTTTAGAAAATATATGCCGGTCTGGGATACCGGAAAAAAAAGGTCACTTTTTCACTTCGCAAATCGCAAAATAATAAATATCAAATAAGGAATTTAAAGAATGACTTTCAAATTATATTTTTAGAATTTCATTTGATTTGGTGCACCATTCATTTATTTTATGTCTGAGAAAAGGGGGAGGGGAGCTAGCAGCAAATGGAAAGAAAACAATTGCTTTTATACCACCTTCTTACCGATTTTAATGAAACTTAGTATAATCACGTACTATTTGTGACTATCACAATGAATGTAACCTGGGGGGGGGGGGCAAGGGGACGCAGATGGAAGTAAAATATATTCTTTAAACTACCCTATTATTGATTTAAAAAAAAAAAAAAAAACTTTGTGTATATACAACGTACCGTTTAAGAAAAATTACAGCGAGTATTACACATATCTAGACGGTTTACTAGGGGGGGGGGAGTAAAGAAAATGTTTGTTTTTATAACAACATGCTATTTATTTATATGAAACTTTGTACTACCAATTACATTTTATTAAAATTATAGTGAAAGTTACCTACAGTTGATAAGGTGGGGTGGGGGGCAGATGAAAAATAAAATTATCTTTTTAAACAACACTTATATTATCCATTTTTTTATTGGAATTTTTTGTAAATATCACTTACTATTAATGAAAAATTACAATGAAGTTACGTATGTCTGTGGAGGGAAAGGGGGAGCACAGAAGGAAAGAAAATTAATGTTTATATCACTATATTTTGCATTTTAATAAAATTTATTATAAATATCATTGAATAGTTAGGAAAATTTACCCTGATTTTTACGTATATCTTGGGGGCTATGGGGAGGGGCCAAAAGAGAAAAATGATTGTATAAGTATCACAACGTTACCAGTTTTAATTAAAATTTCAAAAATTATCATCCACATTTAATGAAAATTTTCAAAGAGTGTTACATATATCTAGGAGGTAGGGGGGTGCTGGGGAAAAAATATTGTTTTAAAATCACTTAAATAGGAAAATGTGCATAAATATCTCTTAATGCTTATCAAAAATTGAAGAGAAGAGGGTTACACTACCCGGTCAGAATTAAGGGCTAATATGTTTTTTTACCATCTTGTTGTACATTTAATGAAACTTTGTAGAAATATTACTTACTGTGTATAAAGCATTACAGGAGGTTTAAGTATCAGTTTCTTTCTCTTCCTGAGTTTGTACACTCAAAAATTCAATGTATGATTTAAATCTGAAAAATGTTACTCAAAAATGAAATTTCTTCTTTTAATCTGTCTCTTTTGCCCCTCCCCCCCCCCCCCACCACACACACAGTTAGAAATAAAAAACTTACACTCTCGTTGATGTTTAGCATCAATTTTACAAGGAGAAATTAAGAGTAGTGCCCTTTTAATACGAACGATAGTATTTTATTTTTTTATTTTTATTTTTTTCTTCTACGAGGGGAAGGGGCTTTTCTGTTTCAGAATATTTTTTTACCAATATTTGATATTAACTTTTAATTAATGTCTGATCTGAACATTGCATTGAATTTTTGCATACTAACTTAGAAACTGAAAGATACTGCGATGCATAGCCCTCTCTAAAATTTTTCATAAACAATAAATGATATTTATACAAAATTTCCTTTAAATATGAAGTAGTGTGATTTAAAAACAATCGTATTTTTTTTCTCCCCCTCCCTTGTCCCGCAGGTATAGGTAACCCTCACCGTAATTTTTCATTAAAAGTAGGTGAGTAGATAGTTGTTAAAATTTTAATTAAAATTGGTAACATTGGGATATTTATACGAGCCATTTCCTCCTCTGCATCCATAACCCCCAAGATATATTTAACAATCGGCGTAAATTTTCCTAAAAACAAGTGATATTTTTTTATAAATTTTAGTAAAGTGCAAAACATAATGATATAAAACATTATTTGCATCTTTCTGTCTCCAGCACCCCCCTCACCCAGACATATGTAACACTCACGGTGATTTTTCATTAACAGTAAGTGACATTTGCACAAAATGTCACTAAAAAAAGATAAGTGTTGTTTAAACAGATTTTGTTTTTCATTTTCCACCCTCCTCCCACGTACACACTCGCCCCCTTCTTTAACTACAGGTAACTTTCATTGTAATTTTAATAAAAAGTAAGTGATAGTCATACAAAGTTTCAAGCAAATAGCTAGCATAGTAATATAAAAACAACCCCTTTTTTTATTCTGCCCCCTCACCAGATCTGTGTAACACTTACTGTAATTTTTCTTAAACAGTAAGTGGTATATACACAAAGATTTATTTAAATCGATACTAAGGAGTTAAAATTTTTTTTTTTTTATTTCCATCTGCAGCCCTCACCCCACCCCCACCTCCAAGGTATATAACACACTCATTGTAATTTTCATAAAAAGTAAGTGATAGTTATAGAATATATCACTAAAAACGGTAAAATGGTGATATAAAAAATCATTTTATTTTTCTCTGCCTTCCCCCCTCTCTTTAACCCCCCCACCCCAAGTATGTCTGACAATTACTGTAATTTTTTCACAAATTGTACGTCATAACACAAAGTTTTTTTTTTTTTTTTTTAATCGATAATATAGGAAAATATAAAAGAAAGTCTTGTGGTGGCTACAACATATTTTTTCCATTAATTAATTAATTTTTTTTTTTTTTTTTTTTTTTTATCAAACTGAGAATTTTTTGACAATTCAATTTCTCGTATTGGCATACAGTATGTTTAACCATAATATGCACTGCAGAGTATTAGAATTTATGAATTGCAAGACAGAAATGACTTAGTTATTATCTATAAATATTTTAAGTTTAAATGGAATCAAAACTTATAATTTACAATAAAAGTTTTGTCATATAGTTAAAGAAAATGATTTTGCACTGAAACTATAAAAGCGGAGTTAAATTAAACTGTTTTAAATCATAAGATTACATTGCATTATTAAAATTCTAACAAATTAGTTAAATGTAATATTTGTAATTACATTAAGATTATTTTTATATAATCATTGATTAAATTAATTTTTTATATTAAAAATGATTTGGTGGTGGTAGTTTAGCCGACTGAGAACATGAGGGTCGACGACCATGATCTTGGATCGAACCCGGCACTTCCTGTCTACCAGTTTGAAGAGCAGAACTGCTCGGCTTATTAATTAAAAGTCCAAATAATTTTATGCAGTGATTTCAACTAAGTTAATTATGATAAATTATATTTTTAATAAATAAATTATTCTTTTTAATTGGGATATTTCATTAAATAATTTTTTAACCAGCTATATATATAATTATTCATAGAAAATAAATCTTTTAATATTAAAAGTGTTTTAAAGTAATTTTTTTCTACTAAAAGCAGAAAAAATTGTATTAAGCAATGTCAGCTAATTTAATTATTAAAATTTATATTTTTGATGATTCATTTAGATTTTAGATAATTAATTTAGTCTTTCTATTAGAATTTTTTTAATAAAATAACTTTAATTAAATCCTTAACTAACTTTTTTCTCATAATTATTCACAGTAAATAAAGTCTTTTAATATTAAAAGTATTTTAAAATATTTTGTTTCTATTGAAAGCAGAAAAAATTGTATTAAGGAATCACAGCTAATTTAATTATTAAAATTTATGTTTTTCATAATTCATTTAGTTCTTACAACGAAACATTCAAAAGGTATCGTCTTCAAAATATATTGAAAAAAATATGTGATTCTACTCTTCATAAAACACCAGAAAGTGGAAAATTATCGGCTGAAATGAATTACAGCGACCACGAAAATTTATCAAAATTAAGCATTTTTGGCGATTTAGCGCTGTTAGGCGATAAGTTTGGCAGCACTGAGATTGCTGTGTACGAACAGAACAGTGTTTTGTTTTTCCGCTACTCAAAATCAATCGCCTAGCAGTGTGAAATCACCAAATACGCTTAATTTTGATAATTTTTGTGGTCGCTGTAATTCATTTCAGCCGATAATTTTTTCATTTTCTGGTGTTTTATGAAAAGTAGAATCACATATATTTTTTTCAATATTTTTTGAAGACGACACCTTTTGAATGTTTCCTTGTTATACAATTAATTTACTCTTTTTTTAAAATTTTTAAAGTAAAATAACTTTAATTAGATCCTTATTTTTATAATCAGTTATAGAAAAAAATATTTTTATGTCTAAAAGCATTTGAATTAGATTTTTCATTTTAAAGCTTAAACAACAGTATTAAGCAATTTCAACTAATTTAATTATAAAAAAATTATATTCTTAATAATTAAATTATTTTTTATAAAAATGTATTATTAAATGATTTTTTAATTAATATTTTTTATATATAATCATTTATATATATAAGAAGCCTGCTCTGAATATACGCGATTTTCAGAAAATAACATGGAAAATTCTGAATGTCTAGGTTTACAAACGGGACCGTGGATCGAACCCGGTAATTCCAATCTATCAGGGCCCACCAGATGCAGAGCGGTTGTGCTCTTAAAGCTGGTTGACGTGAGGTGCCGGGTTCGATCACAGGTCTGCACTCGTCGGCCTAGCCGTTCGGTGTTTTCCATGGCTTTCTCAGAAACTTGCGTAAATATAGGCTAGGACCCCTTAGAAAGACCTCTACGGAAGGCACTCCCCCTCAGGCCAAGGATCCTAGAGTAGTCAATCGGCCTTATTCCCAAACACCAACACTAACACCAGTGTATCAGCTTGGCGAGCAGAACCGCTCGGCTACTGAAATAGGCCTTTTAATTAAAAGAAAAAAAAACAAGTATTAAGGAATTTTAACTAATTTAATTATAAAAAATTACATTTTTAATAAATAAATTATTATTTTTTAATTGGAATATTTTAATGAATGATTTTTTAACGAGCTATTATTACTCGTATTATTAATATTATCGTTCGTAGAAAATAAAACATTTTAATAATATTAAAAGTATTTTAATATAGATTTTTCTATTAAAAGTCAAAACAATAATACTTTTTTTTTTTATTATTATTATTATTATTTACAGGAAAACAAAAAGGAAATTATTAAAAGTATTTAGAAATATATTTTTCAATTAAAATCTCAAATAGTTCTATTGAACAAAACAATTTTATCATTAATCATTTTGATTTTTAATAAATGCAGTCATTTTTAATTATATTTTTATACACACACACACACACACACATATATATATATATATATATACATTTTTTTTTTCTTTTCTATAATCTCCCATAGAAAAAAATATTTTTACATTCAAAGTATTTTAATACAGATTTTTCAATTAAAAGCTACCACATAATATTCATTTATATAACAATCAATAACAGTGGTTAAATCTTAGCAGAAACGTAAAACGTGTTAAAAATATTGGAGAAATGGATGTACATAGCTAAGCTTGTAACGTGAAGCAATGGTTCTTTATCCCATCTTTTGCTTACATTTTAAAGCACGTGCGGAATCATCTGTCAATGCTTATCTCAGTGACGCCACGTGCGCCTGCTCTATTCCATAATTTGAAAGCAAACAAGTAAATCTTATCTTCAATTTCAAAATATACATGACTGTTGATCAATTTTCCGGTTGCCATTATTTCCGTTGCCATTATTTCCGGTTGCCATTTTTTCCGTTGCCATTATTTCCGTTGCCATTTTTTCCGTTGCCATTTTTACCGAGCACCGGAAAAACCATATGTGTGTAAAAAATGTTCTGAGGGATTTTCTCGAATAACTGCTATACAGAAACATTTTTGAATTTATAGAGGTGAAACACCAGTGTGTGAATAATTTTCTAAAACATTTTCTCAATTAAGTCATCTAAAAAATCATCTTCGCATTTGTACTGGAGAAAAAATGTACGTGTATTCTAAATACGTAATTATACTGAAACTATTTTATTTCTTAAACCAGTTTTTCTGAATTTTATTTTAATTCTTTACATAAATAAAATTATTTACACGTTTTGTTTATTTTAAGGTTGTTAATGCTAAAATGGGACTTTTATTTATTTATTTTTTTTTTTAAAATTATTTTTAAACGATTATCCTGTTGTACCATATCCTGCTTTAGTAAATGCCTCCTTGGTTGCTCGAAAACTTGGCAACAGTACAAGATAAACATAGCCGGTAGATGGCGCTTAATACAGAGCATTAAGTTCTAATTATATTCCATTATTTAATTGTTTTTTAGTGTTATTTTATAGCTTATATTTTATTACTTTTTACAGATGTGAGGTTTTTTTTATTTGTGCGTGTGTGTTTGTACACTTTGTATTATATTGAAAATATGGTTTATTGTGTAGTTCCATTTTGTACTTCGGATAGTAATTGTTTAACATTAGGTTTCCACGAATTTCCAAGTAATCATATATAACGTCAGAATAACCCGTTAAGAATTACTAGACAAGGTATGTAAGAGATCTATTAACTATATAAATAAAACAGACCTACAAAAATGAAGTTGACAAAATTTGATTTGGTGATTTCAGCTGATCTTTATGTTTTTTGATATGCTGAAACCGAAAATACAGCCCATTTTTCTCTATCATGTATAAGGCTCCTATATATACAAGCTGGCGCATCCGACATTTTTTTGCCTTAGGTTTGCCGCATGTACCCAGCGTGATAAACAAACGGCATCCATTGTTTCTACCGTCTTGCTCGTAATTTTAGTGAAATAAACTGCAATATGGGAGGTTGTTCAGCAATAAACTGCTGTAAACACTCCAGAAAAGGATACAAAATGTTTAGGTTTCCTTCGGATAATGCAAGAAGGAGAAAATGGGCTGCGAATTGTCGTCCAGATTCTTGGATCCCGGGAGCTAATGCACAGCTTTGCATAGTAAGTTTTATTGTTATTCACTTATACTTTTCTGTGCATTTCTGACACTTATAAAGTAAAAAATTTAAAAAAAAGTATTATTTAAATCTAAATATGTATTTTAATAACCATAAATTATTTTAAGAAACGCTTTTTTACTGTGTGTTCGTAGAGTCTTGGCGACGTTTTTTTGGTTCGCCAAATTTGTCTTGTTTCCGTGTCCTGATAGTATTAGGTCGTTGAAAAAACTTTCCAATTTTAATTGGTACGCTCTTTTTTTTTTCCCCCTTTCAAATGTTATGAATTATTTAAGAAACAGAAACAGATTACTTGTGTTGCTTATCATTTTTGGTCGATTTTATTTTTAGTTGAAAATTTCTTAAAACCACCAGTGAAGCGATAAAATCGCCAAGCGGAAATGCTGTCCTCTTACGAGGCAAAAAAATGGCGGTGATGCGCCGGCCTGCTATTTATTTAAGGGGCTCTAATCATGTATAGATTTTTGTCAACACAGGGTGTTTATCGACACAATTTCTTACATATACCATCATAACAATCGGTTTGTTGGTTGACATGGTTTTAAGTCGCACTGGTGCTTCACAATTACAACAACAGGCATCTATGATTAATTTATTATGGAAACATACTATAAAACTTACTATTTAATTATATTGGTGTAAGAGTAATGGAAGAAATTGTATAGGCAGGCACCCTATAGTGACAAAAATCGATACGTGATAGAGCAAAACTGGCTCCATTTTCGGTTTCAGCACACCAAAAAACATAAAGATCAGCCAAAATTATAAAATCAAAATTTTACATGTCGACTTGTGCATTAAGAAAGCTATATTAATAATTAGTACAGAATTAACAACACTCCGAATAATACGGATATTTTTTCACACAAATATTCTTTTTACTTATTATCGTAAATTCTGTTATTAAGACGAAGATAAATTTAAAAAAAAAAGTTGTATAAAAATTCGGAGGCTTGACAGCTCTGTTAGTAAGTTCGATTTAACGAATAAATTAGTTTTATTTATTTAAAAAAAAATGGTATACAGTAACCGCTGCTTAATAAAATCACTGGTTAATAAAATCAGCCGCTTAATATGATCAAATCGCCAAGACCGGAATCAAATCAATACAAACTACTTTTAATGCCGCCGCTCAATAAAATCAGCATCGCCGGTTAATAAACTCAAAAATATCTTCTCAGCAGCCAAAAATATCATTTATGCACACTATTTTTTTTTTATTTACATTGTGATTTTTTTTTTTTTTTTTAAATAGAAAAAGAAATTAAAGCACAACAAACCCTCCGTTATCGCTCATTGTTCAAGATTTTATACTTGTAGCACAGTTACAAATTAAACACGCCCCGCAACTTATCTCCGTAACAATTACAAGGAAACGTATTTTTCAAAGCGCAGTAATAAAATACAAATTTAATTTGAAATGATTTTTTTTTTAATTATTAGAAGGCGATTTCTAGTTCTTATTTTGAAATTACTATAATTCATGAGGTTTAAACGGAAAGATTTTAAATTTATGAGAACAGCGTGAATTTTGGGTAAAGTAATGATGATTTTCCTCTAACGAAAGTGCACGGGAACTTACAATGAGTTTAATTTACTTATATCGAAGAAACAATTAGTTAATTATCTACCAAAAATCAATTAATATTGTTTACTAATTATATTATTCGTTACATTTTGAAGTTTCTTTCGAAATTCAGGGAAGTAATACCTTTTCCTTAAGTGCAGGAACATTCGCCGGATATAAAAATCAGCCGCTTAATAAAATCACTTTGGCTCAGAACGAATGTGATTTTAATAAGCGGCGGGAACTGTATTTATTTATTTATATTAATGTAGGAATGAGGTGAAATAATTTGTTCTTATTTACTTTCAAGATTTAGTAATCAGTTAACTAAAAACTTTAGTAACTTATCAATAAAACTATAAAATACGCCTATACAGGAGCAAGATTGATTTATAAATTTTTAATACCACTTTTTTTCAATGACTTGTGTAAATGCGTATAAAAATTTGATTATCGTACTCAAATCGAAACAAAAAAATTGCGACTATTTAAAACAAAAAATACGTAACATTTATTTTCCCTTTTATACTTTCGTAAAAAGTTAAGGTTTAAGATTTAAAACATTTCTTTTCTTAATGTTTACATTAACATATATAAAGTGTTTATATATGTTAAAATCTTGTTTTATAAAAGTATTTAATATTTTAAAATATATAAAAAATCTATAACAGAGAATTAAGTTGAAACACCTGTCATTTGATGATTAGATTAAAATTACGTTTGTCTAAAATTAAATTTTATTTAAAACATTCAAAACATCTAAAGCTTTTCGCTTTAAAATATAAAAGCATCGCAGGGATTTAATTAAACGTTTCAAAGAGCAGTTTTATATATTATGCATTCCATGGTCAATAGTTAAGTCCTTTAATAACTTAAACGGAAGCAAAGTCAATTGGAATCTAGAGGCTTCTGGCTTTGAAGCCAACAAAGAATTTACGACTAAGTTCATTTTATGAATTTCGATTTAGTTTATATTAAATTTAGAATCTCGGATTAAGAATTTCTAACGAATTTATTTTAGATTCAAATTCTGCAACTTTTACCCAATTATAAATCAGAATAACATGTATTAGGATAAATGAGAATAAGTTTAAATCTACTTACCCTCTCTGCCAGCATCCCGGGATTATTAAAACGATAACTGCCAACACATAGACTCTGACATCTAATATCTGCTTACTACAAACTATTTATTGTTACAATCATAACTTATGTTGTGGAAAATCAATAAGGACGAATAAAGTTTATGATTTAGAATGAGTTTTTGTTTCTCGGTTTAAGATGCATCGCATCTCTTTCTCGATTCGAATGAACGACTGACTCAATCTGCTCAGCGCCGTCACTAATCAGTTCAGTTGTGCGCATCACCTTCTCCACTCCCCTCCTCCCCGACATCCTCCGGGGGGGGGGGGGCTGAGCATGGCAGACTAGCAATTCTATTCACTGGTCTCTTGATGATTCCAACTGGCGTTTTGAATGTTACAACTCGAATAATTCCATCCTCACCCGGATGGACGTCCAGAAGGCGTGCTAGACTCCACTGAGCTGGCTGAATAGAGGGTTCCAACACCAGGACTACCTGACCAGGTTGCAGATGGGTAACACCGCTCTTCCATTTTTCTCTTGACTGTAGAGAAGTAAGATAGGACTTTTGCCAGGCGCTCCAGAAGTGCCCTTTGATCTGCTGGAGGAGTTTCCATCTGGTAGAAAAACTGGTACAAAATTGATTAGTTGGGTTAGGCGATTGTTCAGGAAGCTGAAGAAGCGGAGCCCCAATTAGGAAGTGTCCTGGTGTAATTACCAGGAAATTATTGGGTTCGGTGGAAAGTGGTACTAAGGGGCGGGAATTTAAGCAGGCTTCAATATTGGAGAGAATAGTGTCACATTCCTCAAATGTCAGGCAACTGCCTTTACAAGCCTTAATTAAATGGCGTTTAGCCAATTTAACTGAAGATTCCCATAAGCCGCCAAAGTTAGACCCGTAAGGTGGCATAAAATGCCAATGAATTTGTCTAGTTGCTACATAATCTTGAATGGGGTTGGTTGCTGAAAGTGTCACGAGTTTCTTCAAATGGGCATGGGCACCAACAAAATTTCGGCCGTTAATCGGAGTATATGTCCGTGGGATAGCCGCGACGCCCTATGAATCTTTGTAGGGCATATAAAAAATGTTCAGTTGATAAACTAGTGACTAATTCGAGGTGAATTGCCTTGGTGCTCATGCAGATGAATAGGCAAATATAGGACTTAAATTTTATTTTTGTTCGTTTATGTTCACACTTTGTTTGAATAGGGCCTGCATAATCAAGGCCAACATGTTGGAATGGTCGACAAGGGTTGACTCTGGCACTGGGTAAGTCACCCATGATTTGCTGAATGGGGGTTGTTTGGATTTTGGCGCAAGTGACACATTGTCGAAGCTGCCTTTTCACAGTGGATCTCCCATCAGGAATCCAGTAAGACTGGCGAATTAGGCTTAACACTAGTTCGACACCTCCATGCAGACTATACACATGAAAATGTCTGATTATAAGAGAGGTAAAAGGGTGATTTTTAGGCAACAATAACTGATGCCTAGTGTCATAGGGAAGGGTCTTGGCTTTGTCAATTCTACCTCCCACTCTTAATAGATTTTCGGAATCAATAAAAACATTGAGAGGTTTCAATTTACTGTTTTTGCAACGGGTTTGCCACGCTGCAAAAGGGCGATTTCTGAAGCAAAGGACCTTTGTTGGACAAATTTAATCACCATTTTTTTAGCCTCTGAAATTTCTTGTACTGAGACAGGTCCTTTCAACTTTGTATCATTTCGACTATTATTAATAAACCTCTTCATAAATGCAATTACACGAAAACGTTTTGTACTTGAAGAAAATGTTGAAACCAAGTCGTCTATCATGGAGTCATTCATTTGGTTTTACTCTATTAGACTTGGAGTTTTCACAACTGTACATTTGACTGAGGTCGACATTTCTGAATCGTGCTCTGAGACCTGGATCTTTGGCCAATCAGGTCCAGACCACCACAAGGCAAATGTTTTTAATTTGTTTGGTAACAGCCCACGAGTTGCACAGTCAGCTGGGTTGTGTTTGCTTGGTAAGTGCTGCCATGTGGTTGGGTCTGTCAGAGCCGCTATTTTGTTGACTCGGTGTAGGACGTATGTGTTGCCCTTTAAGGGTGGATTTAAGATCCAACTACGGGCGATTGTGGAGTCTGTCCATAGACGAATTTCCTCCACCGGAGAATCTAGTGAGTTCTGGACGACTGACAAAAGTTCCGATAACAAAACAGCCGCGCATAGCTCCAACCTAGGCAAGGTAATGGATTTTAAAGGAGCTACACGGGTTTTAGCTGCAATCAATTTTAAAGTTGAGTTCTGTCTGGGACGTATATAAATTACGGCAGCATATGCCTTTGTTGACGCATCACAAAATCCCTGTATCTGGTAAATCGATTCGGATTTCAAATCTAAAAATCTGGGTACTGACATTGCCTTAAAGGAGGCAATTTTTTCATAAAATTCGTTCCACCTGTTTTGAATGTCTGGTGGTAAAGGATCATCCCAACCAAGTTTTTGCTTCCAAACATCTTGTAAGAGCAATTTTAAAAGGATAGTGGCAGGGGATAACAGACCCAAAGGGTCGAAGATGCGTGCAATTACGGACAATAATTGTCTTTTTGTTTTTACGCTTTCTTCGGTGTTAACTCCAATCTGTAGGGTATCCGATGTTAAATTCCAGTTTAGTCCTAAAATACGTTGGGATTGGTCGGGGTTTAAGGATAATTCCTGATTTGTTGATTTTAAAGTTTCTGGGACCTGAACTAGAGCTTCCACACAATTTGAAGCCCGTTTTTGCTGCTTGAAGTCCCCAGCATTGAATAATGCCTGAAGGTCTGTGACCAAAGCTTGAGCGGCTTCGATTGTTTCAGCCCCTCCAAGGAAATCGTCCATATACAGGTTATTACGTGCAGCCGGCACAGCTACGGGAAAATTGGGTTCTTCATCGTTTAATAGCTGTCGTATTGTACGCAGGGCTAAAAATTGTGCACAGGCTGTGCCATAAGTAACAGTGTTCAATTGATAAACACGAAGTGGGTCTGACACATTGTCCTTCCAAAATATTCTTTGGAAATTCCTATCATGCTCTGCGACTAGAATTTGCCTGAACATTTTTTCGATATCACTCGAGAGGGCAACTTTATTTACTCTGAATCTGATTAAATTGCTGAAAATACTGGACTGAAGTTTTGGCCCTTTATGCAAGTTAGAGTTCAGGGATTTGCCATTTGTAGTTAAGGCCGACGCATTGAACACTACTCGTAGTTTGGTAATGCTACTATTTTCATTTATAACTCCATGATGGGGCATATAATAATGGGGTTTACTGTTAAGTTCCTCAGCTCTTAGTAGAGTCATATGACCTAAGTCAGAGTATTCACACATAAACTTACAATACTCCCTTTTGAGATGTCCCTTTTGAGGGTTCTGAACAAATCGATTTTCTAGTTTTTTAAACATTTTTAGTGCACAGTTGGCACTTTCACCTAACTCTATCTCATCATGGAGGGGTAATTTCACAACATAGCGACCTTCGGGGTTGCGCTTGGTGGAAGTTTTGTACAGTTCCTCTGCGGGATCGGCGTCGTCATTACCACCCTTAGAAGATATTATGGGATCACTGTTGAAAAATTCGTTTAAATTCAAACACTGAACAGAGGACCTATAATTAGATTCTGGCTCCATTCCATCCCTTGAGAGGGGGCCACTTAGTAAGTAACCAAGTGAACTGGGAATAGCAGAGGGTTCTCCTGGCCTTCCATGTATTGGTTTGCCACAAATTAATGAGGGAAAAAGGTCTGCACCCAGCAGTACCTCTATATGTTGTGGCTTGAAGAAATTCATATCGGCTAACTGAAGATTTTTTGTATGTGGCCAAGACGTCGTCCTCACCCGGAAATTTGGCAGAGGGGTAGTAACCCTATTTACTACTAGCGCTTTCAAGTTCCTATACTCGTTAGCGAAATATGGCGAGAATGAGAATTCCGTAAAATTTAAAACAGTTTCTGCGGAAAGACCGTTTATGCCTACAAGTCGATGAGAAGTGCCAAACAAAGGCAAATTTAGCTTCTCAACGCACTCCTTTGTTATGAGACTATTTTGTGAAGCACTATCAACTAACGCCCGACATTGAATAATTTTGCCGTTATGTGATCTAACCTTTATAAGGACGGTAGACAGCAACACGTTTTGGTTATTAAATTTTGCATTAGATTGTGAACTATTGGCCACCGACGTAGTAACAAGGCCACCTCCCTGATCTGCAGAATTCTGTGTATAAATGTGCAGAAGAGTGTGATGTGAACCTGCACATACCTTACATTTAATATTAATTCTACATTGTCGCACTTGATGATTAGTTCGTAAACAATTTTCACACAATCCTTTTGATTTAACTAAGTCCCATCGCTCCTGAACACTAATTCGATTGAAATTGGGACATTTAAACAATTGATGTATTTGAGAACAGGCGACGCATTTATTTTCTTTGACTATTATTGAATTATTAACACAAGATTTTTTTACACTACTACCTTCTACTGGCTTCTTAAACATTCCTGGTTTATTTTCAAGCTTTGTTTGACTCGACGCCTCCCTCTCAATGAATGTACGAAACGAATTTCAATCGGGAATAGTTTGCGTATTCTCTAGACTGAGCTCCCACCTATGCCTAACGGATGAATCCAATTTTGAAATCATGAAATTTATAAGAATAAGATCGCTAAGAGTATTAGATTCCAATCCGAGGGTCGATAAATTTCGCACCGCTTCGTTACAAGTATCTATTAAATTGAAAAACGATTTAGGATCATCCGCTTTGTTTACCTTTACCGAAAAGATTTTATTTATTTTAGTTATAGCTAATTGGCGTTTATTTTCGTAGCGCTGAGTAAGGATTTCCCAACAGTGTTCAAGATTTTCCGATTGTAACGAAAATCCACGAATAAGTTTTGATGCACCACCTCTTACGCACGATTGGGGGTATTGTAGCTTTTCAACCTCACTAAGGCTGTCATCCAGAATAGATGATTTAAATAAACTTTTAAATGACAACCAAGATTCATTATCCCCGTAAAATAAGGAATTTCAAGTTTGGGAAGACTAATATGCGAATTAACAGAAGTCCCTGGTTTGGTACGTGCATCATTATTTGCATTTGGAGTATTTGATTGCGATTTACTTTCTAACACTATAGACAATTCTAACAGAATGTCCCGATTTTTCATCACTTCCTCATAGTTTTCATCGTTTTCCTCTTCGGAAAAATTTGTAACTATTTCCTCGAATTTTACCTCCAGTACATTTACCTCCAGTACATTTACCTTATCTTTTAGGATCTTTAATCTGGCTTGATCGCTTTTAACGCAATCATTGACCTTCGATTTTATAAATTCTATTTCCCTAATCACATTTTCAAATTTTATCACTTCATTATATTTTGGGAACAACGCACTCTTTTCGGCGTCATTCGCCTTTGTTCTCCCCTTTCTACGCATCTTTTGAGCAAACCAATTACAAATAACTGAAGTTCAATATGAATTAATCGATCGAATTAAATTATTATTCTGCAGATCAGGAAGTAAAACAAAACAAAAAAAAAAAAAAAAAAAAAATAAGAACAAATGAAAAGAAACACACATATAGAATTTTTTTTTTTTTTTTACTGAAATAAATAAACTAATAATATTAAATGCACCCTTTTCAATCTCATACACTTTTTTTATTCAACAATTATTTAACATGAATAGCTATTTCTTCCCTAACCGAAATTGTTCCGGTTTGAAAACCAAACTATTTTGAATTACGTTTTCTCTCAAACCGAAACTTCTGAAACCCAAACTACTTTAAATTACGTTTTCTCTCAAACCGAAACTTCTGAAACCCAAACTACTTGAATTACGTTTTATATCAAAAGAATTTAACTTCGTATTAATGATTTATTTCAACAAATTAACTTTAATTTCCTTTAAAGTTCTTATACAGAGAATTTATACTACGAAAACAAAAGAATTTTTTCAATTTACAATTTTTTTTTTAATTTAACGAATTACGATTAATTATCTAATTAATAGATAATTAAGCCTCCGTGTATCGACACACCACTATGGCTTTGAAGCCAACAAAGAATTTACGACTAAGTTCATTTTATGAATTTCGATTCAGTTTATATTAAATTTAGAATCTCGGATGAAGAATTTCTAACGAATTTATTTTAGATTCCAATTCTGCAACTTTTACCCAATTATGAATCAGAATAACATGTATTAGGATAAATGAGAATAAGTTTAAATTTACTTACCCTCTCTGCCAGCATCCCGGGATTATTAAAACGATAACTGCCAACACATAGATTCTGACACCTAATATCTGCTTACTACAAACTATTTTTTTTTACAATCATAACTTATGTTATGGAAAATCAATAAGGACGAATAAAGTTTATGATTTAGAATGAGTTTTTGTTTCTCGGTTTAAGATGCATCGCATCTCTTTCTCGATTCGAATGAACGACTGACTCAATCTGCTCAGCGCCGTCACTAATCAGTTCAGTTGTGCGCATCACCTTCTCCACTCCCCTACTCCCCGACAGCTTCCTTTATTCCTATCAAGATCGTCTAGCTATCGAGAGTGACATCACGATGCCGTACCGAAACGAAACATGAATACCGTTATCTCAGTTTGCTACTTTTTGTACATTTTTCCAGAAGGTCTCAAAAGTAAACATTCGTTATCAAATCGAAGCCCATTCTGTTTGCGAGACGCTGTCGAAAGCATTTACAATTTGGCGTCTATATTATTTCTGTCAGTTTTAATTGATTTGGAACAAAACAGAAGAATTCCGAGAAATTATTTAAGAAATCGATGTTCCAAATGTGAGATTCACCAAACTATTCAGGCTGGATAAAGAATCTGTGATATTTCTCTGAGACAAAATAATAAATGCCATCATCACGGATACAATTTGATGTATTTTCTGTACTTTTCCAAACTATTCTAATCTCAATAATTTTCAAATGTGGATAATAAGACTTCTGCATAGTGTAAAAACCAATATAGTATCCTATAAATTGATTTTAATTATTTTTTTAGACAATAATATATAAGAAATCTGTATTAGAATGCGGGCAGGCAGACAAATAGAAATCACGAACATTTTTAATTTTAATAAAAACGTGATAATTCACTAAAAAAAAAAAAAAAAAAAAAAAAAAAAAAAATGCTGAGGAAAACACTAAATGGCAAAATTTGAGCCTAATTTGTTGAAAACCGTAAATTAACTTTGTAATTTTAAGCCCTTCCCCCCTTCCACGCCAATAATAATTCATAGTGATGGCCTTAAACATATACAATAAAATAATAATTACGCTAATTTATTAAATTTTTATTACTACTACTTCAAACGTATCAATGAAACAGCAAAAATTTACAATTTAAAAGAATGACCATAAAAACTTCAAGCACGACTCATGCACGTTTCTCAATAAAAGTTATCAGAATGTTAAATTAATTTTTTTTAATACATAATTGGTTTATGAATGTACTATGAAACAATTAGAAAATTGGACGTAATATTTTAGGGAAAAAAAAAAACCAACTAGATTCAAGTTTCATGAAACTTAAGTGAAGTATTTAAGAAATTAGTTTGTTACCTGATAATGTTTTAATTGTTCTTTTTCTTCTTTTCTAATTACAACAAAGAAAAAAAAAGAAAGAAAAAGAAGAAGAATTCTTAAATTTAATATGCTTCAGGGAAATATATAAGTAATTCGAAAAATTTCTCCATTTGTTGTGTTAGAAATGCAGAAACTTTTTATTATTATTACTATTATTTATGTATAAAAATCAGGAAAACAATACCCAAGTAGCACAACAATAATGGCCAAAGTCGGAAATAAGACTATTTCAATATTGGCCAACATCGGACTCTGCTGGACTGGCCAGTGCAAAAATGTCAAGGTTTTTTACAATACTGGCCAATATCGGTAATCTGTATTGGTCAATACCACTGAGCTGAAGAACAACTGGAGGAAATGCTAGACCGGTTTTCGCGTGCCCGTTTTTTAAGGTTTGTCTTCTGAGCGTAGTATGGCAAAAAGCATTTGATATATTTATATTTCAAAGTAAAATTGTATTAAGGTTGTCTGTTCGAACAACCATATGCTAAACATGACATTACAATTTTAAATTTTAATTCTTTGAAGATTATAATAGTAATAGACGACCCGACAAATGTTGCTTGCCATACAAGGCAGGCGAACGATTGCAGAAAAACTGGCACGCACGAACACTGTGTAAAATATTGGAAGCATTTGCTCCAGTTGTTCTTCAGCTCAGTGGTCAATACTGCATGTAATACTGGCCAATATCGATTAAAGTTGGACTGGCCAATATAAAACACTAAATTTTGCCAACATAGGCCAATGTTGGTATCACATACTGGACAATATTGTGTACAACACTGGCCAATATAAAATTGCAAATCACAACAGTAATGGGCAATACTGATATTCGACATTGGCTAGTGTTGTAATGCAATACATGTCAATATTAACTACAAATCTTGTCTATTTGCAAGAAACAAACAAACAAAAAAAAAAAAAACTACAGATGGCAGCCAAATTATTTGAGTGTGAGCAATAATTCCTATATAAAAAAAGTACACTTAACAAAATAGTATTAAATGCACTTTTTTTTTAAATATAGGAGTTATTGCTAGCTCTCAAATAATTTTGCTACCAACTGTATGCCATGTACAATTCTTTTTTTTTTTTTTTGTAATAAGGAGTTATTGCTAGCGCTCAAATAATTTTGCTACCAACTGTATGCCATGTGCATTTATTTATTTATTTATTTATTTTTATTTTTTTGGGGGGGGGGGCAGATAAAAGAATGCATGAAATTTTACAACATCCTTTTAAACTTTTGATATTTGTATTAGAATTTTCAAATTTTTTTGTTTTATGTGATTTTTTTTTTTTTTAGTTTTTATGGGAAAACAGACACTTTTATATTATCTTTAAACATATATTAGGCTGATTCCAAAAAAATTTCGCACATTCATTTTTCTTTTACATAAGATTTGTATTTATTTACATACAGATTGTATAGACACATAGATGTTATGTTTTAACTGCAATAAAAAAAAAAAAAAAAAAAAAAAAAAAAAAAAAAAATTCCAAAAGCTGAACTTAAGTTGATCTTGAAATCAGAACTTGGTGATATAGGTGTCATTATCGTAACAAATAAAGTAATAATCTTTCAAGATGTCACAACAGAAATTGTGTAAGACAAACTCATTACATTTTTAAGATATGTGAAAAATTGATATACCCAGAATGTATGAAAAATTTTCATCAGTCACAAATTTAGATGTTATGGATTTTTGAGTAATTTATTTTTTTTTTTAAGTTGTATCAATATAAAATGAATGAATCATAATAAAACAAAAGATTATATTATTTTTTTCTTACTATAAATAAATCATCCCGGAAGAAGTTAATGAACTGTCAGGGGTTTTTCTTTGCAATATAAAATTTTCTTAACACCAATTCCAAATACCTTGAGTTCTTTTCACAAACTTTTTTGCTGAGTACCCAGCTTTCATCAATTTTCCTGACAATCTGATCGTTTCTTCTTTGTTGTTGTAATTGCAGAATGTCACCTTAGTCCACATTTCGCATTAGTTCTATGTTATTACATAATTTACAGTTTACACTCAACTACATGGTTTACCACATCGTTTACACACAGCTTTCATTAAATGCACAAATGAACTGACTGTTTCTTCTATTCTGTTGTAATTTCAAAACATCACTTTGCGTCCAGATTTCACATCAGGATCACATCTCTACATGCATGTACCTGTTAAGATTTCGACAGTTATGTGGTTGGTAGTATAATTTTGATGTAGCAAGGCTATAGCCATTGGGGGGTGGAGAAAATTCCAACTTCCCCACAAAATGTTGCAAATTTGTGGAAATTTTTAGAGTAATACATCATTTTTAACACAATATTGTGCACTAATACTTGTACACTGCATACTTTCTGGCTATGGCCTTTGATATTGATATTAGTACTACCCTGATAAAAACTAACCAAAAAAACTTCCAGAACAATCGGGAATGATAAAGACCCAATTAACCCCTTAAAAAAAGCTGTAATATACATATTGAATTTTATGAAATAAGAACCTACACTGGCATGACTAAAAAATGCGAATACCAAGAACGCTATTTTTGTTTATAATAAACCGTAGTTATTAAAATCCATTCTTTAAATTACATCTGATTTTATTTTCAGATTTTCCATTCAAACTAAATATTTTTACTTTAAATGCACATTATTTTTGACTAAAACATGAAAAATGCATATTTAAAAATAATAATAATGATCCATACTGAGAAATTCACAAATTAAAACTTCTGTTTATAAATTAATATTTGATTATTTTATCTTTTTGCATTTTGTTTCATACCTAAAAAAGTTTGAATTTTATAAATATAAATATGTAGAAGGAAATTTCACAATCACTTTCAGCTACTAATGTTGGTTATTTTAATACAGAATATCCTTAACAAAAAATTTTATTCAGAAAGCATCTTTTTTTTTTAAGCATAAAAATGCTTACTGATTAGGAAAATAATTTAAACTTTTTACTTCACATGCATTTCAACTAATTTCCTCTATTTTGTGTTCATTTGTTTGCTTATTTTTAATTAACACTAATATATATGATTAAATTCTTTAATTATATATTATTAAAATGTCTGAAATTTAATAGCATTATTGCATAAATTAATATAAAAAAATTTATTATTCAAAACTGAAAAATAAATAAAAATTAAGATAAACCTATTTGAAGTTTAACTTAAACTTCAAGTAGGTTTATTTTTAAATATCTTTACTGAGTATAGAAAAAAAATCATTAAAAATTAAAATTAAATAAAAGACTTTTTTTTTTCATAAAACATTTTATTAAATTTATTTGCATGATTTTACATTATGTTTTTGAAAATTACAAAGATTCTGTATTTTCAGATAATTTTACATCTGATTTCCGTTTTATTTTAACCTACTTGCTAGCACAATCTGGAGCTCTCGCAAAGACTTCTAATACAGTTGTTAATGGTGAAAGGATACTGCTAGTAAAAAAAAAGGTAGAGCCATCTTGATAGTCGCATTTTTAAATAAAAACAGCTTTTGTCGTCTAATAAATACCCAAATTGAAGTGCCCAGGAAAGATGCTACGGTTAGCCACGAGTATGTGAAGTGAGGTTAAGAATGATTTAAAAGGATTTTTTTATTATTTTTTTTTAATACAATAAAAATTAAAATAGTGATTAAAATGTTTTGAAGATTCAATTAATTCCTGCGACCAGCGAAGCAGGCGAAACTTGCTAGTATTAAATAAATGCAAACTTATGACAGAAATACACTTACTGATTCTCGCAAGCCTTTTTTGTGTTACTTATAGCGCTGCAGATTATTTTCTAATGCCTAAATAGTTTTCGCAGATTGACAGAAAAAATTCTGCTACTGGGGGAAGGAGGACAATATAACTATGTATATGAGAAATTTCGAGCAATCCTACCTTTTAAAAGGTTCTAGAATCCAGTAAATTAAGTTTAATGTGCACATTGATATTTATGTTATTGTTAGAGAAAGATTGGAAATTGTAGGATGGATCGGCGATTATTAGTTTGAGAAGAGGCAGACAGAATAAATTTATAAAAAGCGGAAATCCGCCGCTCAGTAGAAGTGTGGAAAAGCGGCATCATTGTTTTATTTATATTTCTAGCATTTATGTTCGATTTAAAGTCTATTTTCTACAAAAGGCAGTAAAGATGCAATTTTTTATATAACAAACAAGAAAGGTGAAATTTTCTTGTATGAAGAGTAAGAAGGGAAGAATTTTTCTAGTCAAAGGGCAGGCAGGAGGCAGCACCCTCCCAAATCTGTCTGGGGGAAACTCTGTTAAAGACAACAGTTTGAACTTTTTTACAATTTCTTCTCACACTTCCTAAAAAGAAAGAAAAATAATTATAAATAAAATATACATGAACATAAAATCATATCAATTTTCTTTTTCTAGATAGAATGCAAGGTTTCAAGTACCATTGGCCAAGAACTCTTACATTGGCCATTATGGGATTACTTTGGACAGCAATAAAATAAAGATGTTTCCTTTAGAGATGCAATCATTATTCAGCCAAAGCCGAATATCAAGTCCATTATTCGGCCCAGGCCGAAATGTTTTTATTCATAGTTACTCAATATAAATAAAAACATTATATTACACAATAATTTTTTTTAATTTTATTATTTATATTTGTCATGTTTATTGAAAATTTTATTATCCCTCCCCCCCTCCCCCTCCCAAAAAAAAGAAAAAAAAAAACTTTCATACCTTGAATAAATTTTATCGTACCATTTTAATGTAAGGATCATGTAAAAACTTTTATGCTATATCAATAAGTGCAAAACATATATCTGTAGTAAGCTAACATAATCTGTTAAATTTAATATTAATCTATTCAAAATTGTCCCAACTGAACCAGACAAGCAAATTCTGATTTTCTTTCAAAGCATAATGAAAAAATTTAATAATTATCCTTCGTTATTTAATAATAATAAAAAAAATCCTTCCAGTGATATTTTTAATTATTGGGGGCGGGGAACGAAAAATTGGTATAGTACATAGGTTTTGGGAGCCTAAATGTCGAATGAGGATATTTTCGAAAGTAAAATTATTAAGGGGGGCAAAAAATTAGAAATTGAGCTAAACCATTCTAAATTGGTATTTATAGGTTTTGGTGACCTACGAGTCGAATAAGGATATTTTGGAAAGTGTAAAGTTATTAGGGGGGCAGGAAGAGCAAAAAATTAGAAATTGAGTTAGACCGTTCAAAATTGGTATGTATAGTTTTTGGGGGGCTAAGAGTTGAATGAAGATATTTTAGAAAGTGTAATTATTAGGGAGCAGGGGGGGGGGACATAGAAATTGAGTTAGACCATTCAAAACTGGTATTTATAGGTTTTGGGGCCTACAATTGAATGAGGATATTTTCGAAAGTGCTACATTATTAAGGGGTGGCAGAAAGAGGGATTAGGTGGACAAAAAATAGAAATTGAGTTAGAGTGTTCAAAATTGGTATATGTAGGTTAATTAGGAGGGGCATGAAAGGTTGGGTTGGTTGGTTGGTTGGTTGATTGATGTTTATTGGCGCAAGGTCCGCGATGGGACATACTGCGCCAAACAAAAGTATAAAAAAAATAAACACTAGCTTCTGGATGGGTTTTACCCATCCAGATGGTCAGTAAAAAACACATTGAAAATTAAAACAATAGGTAAATAATAAAATAACAAGACAAATATTGAAATAATAGAAAGCAGAGTAAAAAGAGTATAAAATAAAATGATGTAAAAAGTTATGAACGGTGTATATATATAAACCGAGGTGAAAGGAGATGAACAGTGTATATAATAAAAAGATGAACAGTATAAAATATAAAATCAAATGTCATGATAAAAAACAGCTTCTTTTAAAAAATTCGTCATGCGATGATGAGGGTTCACACCTAAAAGGTTCGTCAGATTGGGTGAAGATGAATTAAAATGTTGACGATACAGATGACGAAGGCAAGGGCAGTCGGTGAGAATATGGCGAATGGTAAGTGCACTATAATGACATTTCGGACAATCAGGTTGTTGTTCCCCAAGCAATAAGTATTTATGAGTGAGTCTTAAATGCCCGATTCTTAGTCTAGTTATAATGACATATTTTCTAGGGGTGAGGGTTGGCCAGATTGAAATTTGAGGTTTTATTTCTTGCAATTTGTTATTGTTTTGGTTATTCCAATCCCTTTGCCAAATACTTTTAAAATAGCTTTTAAGTGTGTGCTTTATGTCATCATATGGAACTGGACAGTTTAAAAGTACCGAAGCCTGCCTTGCGGCGTTGTCTGCTGCTTCATTTCCTTTAATGCCAACATGGCCAGGAACCCAGCAAAACAAAATGTCGAATCCCTTTTTCAAAAGGTAGTTATAAGTATTTAAAATTGAGATGAAGGAGAGGTTACAAGAATTAGAAGAGAGAGAATCAAGAACACTCCTAGAGTCAGTATAGATTATGAATTTTCTACTTCGATGAGATGAAATAATGTTAAGAGCAACCTCAACCGCAAAAAACTCTGCAGAGAAGATGGAGAATGAGTTAGGGAGTTGATAGCTAAAAGTTGTATTACCACTGATAATACCACAACCGACTTTATTAGTTGTTTTGGAGCCATCAGTAAAAATCTCAACATAGTCCTTGTAGTCAGAGCGATGAGATGAGAAAAGTGTTTGAAAAATGGAAACATCTGTGTTAGATTTGTCAAACCCCTTAAACGGATGAAGACAAGAAATACCTTGAAAATTCCAAGGCGTCATGTTTAAAAAAGACCGGGGACGAACTTTGGTATGAATATGAGAAGTGCCCGAAAGAAAGTTCTTAATCCTAAGAACAAAATGAGGGACGCAAGATGGCCGACTTACATAAAGATTATGATCATTGTTATTTAAATGTGAGTGAAGTGGATGATTAGGATGTGAAAGGATGCGATAGTACAATTGAAGTGAAAGTCTTTGTCTTATATCAGTGAGAGAAGGCTCCACACAGTCAGCATATAAACAAAAAACAGGACTAGTCCGGAATGCTCCTGAGCAAATTCTAAGTGCACTGTGGTGTGTTGTGTCCAGTTTTTTAAGGTAAGAATGAGCTGCTGATCCATAAACCTGGCAAGCATAATCTAGTTTGGAGCGAATAGTAGCCCGATATATTTTGAGTAACGATGGACGGTCTGCTCCCCAAGAAGTATTAGAAAGGACTTTTAAAATATTTAGTGCTTTATCACATTTAGTTTTTAAATATGAAATATGTGGAATAAAAGTCAATTTTCTGTCAAACATAACACCCAGAAATCAACAACTGAAATTTGCCTGTAATTCATCAAAATCTGAGGATCTGGATGAAGACCTCGTTTACGACAAAAATGCATACATTGTGTTTTATCAGTTGAGAATTTAAAACCATTTTTATTTGTCCATTTAATGATATTGTTTAGAGCAAGTTGTAATTGGCGTTCGATGAAGCGCATGTCATTTCCCTGGCAAGAAATTTGCAGGTCGTCAACATATAAGCTTCCATGTACACTTGGAGGTAACTGTTTTAAAATATTATTTATTTTTAAAGAAAAAAGTGTAACGCTCAAAACACTGCCTTGAGGCACACCTTCATCCTGGAAATAATAATCTGAATAAACTGACCCAATGCGAATTTGAAAACGTCTGACTCTTAGAAAGTTTTCTATAAAAATAGGGAGATTTCCTCTAAAGTCCAAATTAAAAAGATCTCTTAAAATACCATAGCGCCAAGTCTTGTCATAAGCTTTCTCCATGTCGAAAAAAACTGACACCAAATAGTTACGTCTCACATTAGCTTTTCGAATATTAGTCTCCAGTAATAAGATATTGTCAACCGTTGAGTGGCCCCGTCGAAAACCACTTTGCCATGGAGAAATAAAGTTATTTTTTTCTAAAATGAAAACAAGCCTAGTATTTACCATCTTTTCTAGCAGCTTACATAGACAGCTTGTGAGGGCAATGGGTCTATAATTTTTGGGATCAGTAGCATCTTTACCTGGCTTAGGAAAAGGAATAACAATAGCATCGTGCCTAGCAACAGGGAAAATATTTTCAGTCCAGATCCTATTGTAAAGATGAAGGAGATTATTGAGAGGTTGTTTTGATAAATGTTTAATCATCATGTAGGTAACACCAGAGCCTCCTTAAGTAGATGCCTTCCACGCGCTGCGAATCCCAATGTTAAATTAGGCAACATTTAAAAAACAAAACTAACGCTAGGTGACAGCACCTACGCAGAGCAACAATTTTCTTCTCTTTCACAGATAAGTTATATTTTTCATCTAAAAATCTAGCTATTAATTTCAATTTAAAGTCCAAAATTGTATTTTTTTTTTTTTCTTTTAATTTGAAAAAATGATGTGAAAGTGTTTTATCGTAAATATTTTCAAAAAATATTCAAATATTTATATTTAAAAAAGTATAGGGTTTAATTTTCTTCGGAAGTGGACAAGACCTATTTTAGCTTTTCAACTAATTGAATTACAGCGTATCTAATAAATAACACCTTTTTTTTTTTTTTTTAAATATATTATTAATTAAAAAACGAAATTTAAAATTAAATAAGCAAAAACATGGCATGTCTATCACGCGATTAAATTATTTTTTATATATTTATTCAATAAAAATTTCAAAAAATTTTTTAATTTAGATATCAGATGAAAGTTTCGTTTATATAAATTAAAATCTCTGAACTTTAAATGGGTTTCAGTTTAGAATGAATAATTTATAATGATAAATTATTAAAATTATGTCTTTTTTTTTCTTTTTTTTTTTTTTGGTCATGTCCTTTACGTTACATTTTTACCTTATTAGGTGTGAATTATTTTTCTTAAATCGAGAATTTTATATTATTTATAAGAAAAATAGACCAGCACATTAACGAGATAAGTTAACATTCAGTAATAAAAATTGGAGAAGAAAACAATCTGTTGTCTAGTCCGTCACAAAAAATAAATAAATAACCATTAAGATTTAAATTTTTAAAATTAAGGATTTCTTGAGTATAAGTTTTCTCTCGCACGAAGTTTTTTTTTTTTTTTTTTTTTTTTTTTCAAGATTTTATTAGCTCCACCAGTTCCGAGAGGGTATGCTTTCGAAACTGATAGACATTTTCGAAATAAAGTTGTGTTATGTTTGCATGTTTTGAGGTCTCCTGAAACGAAAAATAATGTTTTTAGCGGTTGGTCTGTGCGCGTCGGTTTGTCTATCTCGGATATACTTGGAAAATGCTGAAAGTGTATTTAATTTTGTGTTAGGTGTTTTTCATATAAGACTAAATTTAAATGCACAATCTGATGTGCACATAGTTTATTGAAAATATACAGGGCTATCCAAAATTAAGCTAAACGTTCTTTTCTGTAGAATGTAATTGATGGAAGTGCTTTGCTACACTTTTTTTATGTCGACGAATACTGTTGAAGAAGGAAAATTAATTTTTTGAACCTATAATGTAAACAAAGTATTTTTTTGAAGTTCTATTTTCAACTCACGTTTTTGAATAAAGTCACGTTTTGGGGTTCCCTAAATACAAAAAACATTTTTTTTTTTTTTTTTTTTTTTTTTTTTTTAGTAATTGATTTATATGCATATTTATTATCAGAATAATTCAAAAACAAACAAATGCAGGAAATTCACAATTGTATTTTAAAACTCGTATTAGGTTTCAATTTGAAAAATTTGATAAAGATTGGCAAATTTAAGGACAAATTAATAACATCCTTGAAATATTTTTACTTCCATTACCCTACTACCGTACATAATGAAAGTATTGTGTTCGGTCCAAAAATTCGATATCGAGTTTTCCCCTGATTTATATTTTTAAGGTCTCATGAGTCCAAAAAAAGTAGTTTTTGGCAATTAGCCAGTATATGTGTGTGTGTGTGTGTGTGTGTATATGAGTGTATGGATGTGGAGAATTTCTATTTCAAAAAATCAAGTTATCTTTCTGTCATATCTGATAATTTTTCAAATCAGTAATCATGATATTTAATTTTTACATGAATTTTTAATTCTATATTCCATTTGTGTGGTAAAAGGTTAATAAAAGTAATATTTAAGGTTAATAAAACTTAATATTTTTAATAAAGGTTAATAAAACTTAATATTTTTAAAAAGAACAAAAGTAGAAATAAAAATTTTCTATTTTTTCTTTTCAAGATTCCCAACACTTTTGTTTCGATTTAACTGAAATAATCAAATTTTTATTCGCATTTACACAAGTCTTTAAAAAACAGTGGTATTAAAAAATATAAATCAATCTTGTTCCTTATATTGGAGTATTTTATAGTTTTATTCATAAGTTACTAATGTAATTTATGAATAAAACTATAAAATACTCCAATATAGAGTTACTTCAAAGTAACTAAGAACAAGTTATTTTTCTGTATTCCTACATCAATAAATAAAAATTTCATTTCATTTTGTAATAAGCGTAACTATTTTATTTGTTAAATCTAACTTACTAACAGAGGTGTCAACCCTTCGAATTTTTATATCATAATTTCTTTTAAATTTATCTTCGTCTTAATCATAGAATTTACGATAATAAATAAAAATAATGTTTTTTTGTGAAAAAAATTATTGATATTCAAAAATCCGGAGGGTTGGTAATTTTGCATTAATTACTTATGCAGTTTACATACCTTGTCTTGCAGGTCATTTGAAAACTTATATTTTCACGGGGACTGTCCGATTTACAAAATGGAACGAAGCAATACACCATAAAAAAAAAAAAAAAAAAAAAAAAAAAAAAACTCACATTTATTAAATTAATAAAACAAACCATGAAGAACTCAATTGAAAGTCAATTGAATCGCGGGAAATAAACAGAACTTTACGACACGGTATCAAGAGCCATCTACTGGCTATGTTCTTCTTGTATTGTTGCCAAGATTTCGAGCGACTCGCTAGGCATCTACTTAAGGAGGCTCTGGTAACACCATCGGGTCCGGGAGCAGAGTTATGGCAATGTTTCAAACTATTTTTTAATTCATTTTCTGTAAAAGGTCTATTGTAGTCTGGTGAAGAGCGGGAGTGAAAATTGATTGATGATCGTTCAGAATTACGTTTATGAGACAAAAAAGGTTCAGAATATGAATTAGAGCTGGAGATGTGAGACAGGGTTTTACCAATGGTGTCTGCAATATTTTTAGTAGAAGTTATAGTTTGGCCATTATCATTTCAGGGATGGAACACGGGCGCAGAATTCATACCGGAATCTGTTTAAGAAATTTCTCCACCTATAATATCGTTGATTCAAGAGGTAAGGCTCCTATATATACGAGCTGGCGCATCCGACATTTTTTTGCCTTAGGGTTACCGCATGTACCCAGCGTGATAAACAAACGGCATCCATTGTTTCTACCGTCTTGCTCGTAATTTTAGTGAAATAAACTGCAATATGGGAGGTTGTTCAGCAATAAATTGCTGTAAACACTCCAGAAAAGGATACAAAATGTTTAGGTTTCCTTCGGATAATGCAAGAAGGAGAAAATGGGCTGCGAATTGTCGTCCAGATTCTTGGATCCCGGGACCTAATGCACAGCTATGCATAGTAAGTTTTATTGTTATTCACTTATACTTTTCTTTGCATTTCTGACATTTATAAAGTAAAAAATTTTAAAAAAAGTATTATTTAAATCTAAATATGTATTTTAATAACCATAAATTATTTTAAGAAACGCTTTTTCACTGTGTGTTTGTAGAGTCTTCGCGACGTTTTTTTGGTTCGCCAAAGTTGTCTTGTTTCCGTGTCCTGATAGTATTAGGTCGTTGAAAAAACTTTCCAATTTTAATTGGTACGCTCTTTTTTTCCCCCATTTCAAATGTTATGAATTATTTAAGAAACAGAAACAGATTACTTGTGTTGCTTATCATTTTTGGTCGATTTTATTTTTAGATGAAAATTTCTTAAAACCACCAGTGAAGCGATAAAATCGCCAAGCGGAAATGCTGTCCTCTTACGAGGCAAAAAAATGGCGGTGATGCGCCGGCCTATTATTTATTTAAGGGGCTCTATCAAGAGGTAGACAATTTTCTTATATTGATAGTGGTATGAATTCTGCGCCCGTGTTCCATCCCTGTCATTTAAAAACGAAATACTTTGATTAGAATATATTCTAATTGCTTTCTTGACACGACGCCAAAGCAGCTTACTGCTGACAATGAAGGTAATGCTGGACACATATTTAATCCAGGAATTTTTTTGGGAGATTCTGAGGATTCTTCGTGCGGCTGCCCTTGCTTTTTTGAATGCGATATAATTAGCAGTAGTTGGATACCTCCTAAAAATTCCCCAAGCTTTTTGTTGCTGTCTTTTTGCATTATTGCATTCATCATTCCACCATGGCTTTGAATGTTTACTGAGACGTCCAGAGGATTTTGGAATAGCAATATCAGCGGCATTTATAATACAGTTTGTGACATCAGTGATTGCTCTGTTGATATCACCCTCGATCATTTCATATGTGATAGTTGCATTATAGTGAAAGTAGTCCAGTTGGCCTTGTCATAAATATAATGTGGATTTGTAGGATGATGATCATTAAAATTATAAAAAGATAAAAATAAAGGAAAATGGTCACTATTATGAAGGTCGTTATTAACAAAGAAATTAAAATATGGATAAAGAATGGGAGAGCAAATGGCCAGGTCTATTGCATGAAAAGTTCTAGAAGGTTCATGAAAATATGAATTGTCACCATTATTTAAAATACATAAATTATTGTCAGCGATTAAGTCTTCAATAGTTTGTCCACGAGGATTAATATCGGGACTACCCCAAAGTGGATTGTGCCCGTTTAAATCACCAAGAATTAAAAAAGGTGTCGGCAGTTGCGAAATAAGCCTATTCAGGACACATGGGCGAATAGTCATATTTGGTTGAAAGGTGAGAAATAAGTATGCGTATCCCAGGGCTGAAACTTTTCAGGGTCTACCCCTGAATTCAGGGTTTTTGAAATTTTTGCTGTTTCTGATTTTCATGTAAATTATTTTAACAGAAATTTCTTATTTTGAATGTTTAATTTGCCTTGTATAATGCATTAAGAACTCTCCAAATATCATTTAATACAGGTAGCCATATGATATTTCATTGTTAAATCTTCCCTATTTGCATGCAAATATCAGTTTTCAGGGTTTTTGCATGCTAGGTAGTTTCACCCCTGGTATCCCTTAATCTGTGTGCACGCAGTGCGCACGGGTCTACGCTGCCAACGGCAGTGGGGACCCGGTGTAAGTTTTTACTCGATCAATTTTTTTTTTTTTTTTTTTTTTTTTTATGAGTGAGAACATGGAATTTTGAGGATTCATTCATTATAGTGATTCATTTAAAAATAGTGACCCACTAGCGGGCGAAGCTCACTAGTATTTATTAAAATATGACTAGACAATACCTCATAAGAAACTTGTAAAGAATTATTATTATTAGAGATTTTATACACTGTTGTAGTGAATAAACAAGAGATATTATTAACGCTATATGACAATACAAACATTAAACTATACAATTTGTTAAAAAAATAAATAAATAAATAAAGTGGGAAAATAGTGTTATTAAAATAGTATTTATTAGTAACAAGCTACCTTCGGTGACCAGCTGGTTTGAGTTTCTTTAAAAGCCAGACCATATTAAACCACTGCTTGGTGGCACCTACTCTCCACTTAAGAACCTACAACAGTTTTACAAGAAAAATACAAAAAATGACATGTATTTTCCTACTAAAATTAAGTGCCATAACATAAAAATGATTTAAAAACAAAGCAGATATATATATATATATATATATATAAGTTCTAATGATAATTAAATTCAGTAAACTCTTGGTTAACCAGTATTCAACAAAGCTGAAAAATTCAGTAAACACTTTTTTCTCTTTTCCAATAAATTGTTTTAAAATATTTGCTACTATTTTAGGAAGCTTATGGTTTTCATTTTCATATAATTAGTGTCCAAGTTAATATAATGCAAATCAATGTTTATACAAAGGCGAATGTCCCAGAAATTCACAATATTTTTGTAGCCGATTACTGAAATCTGCTATTATTTTGCCTTAATCGATAAATTCGCATTTTGTACAAAGTTGAATCTCTAAATACTCAATTATTTTGATACTAATCAATGATTTTTTTTTTTTTTTTTTTCAAAGCTAAATCCCAAAATACACAATTTTGCGACCTAATTCAGAAATACGAGACCATTTCACTGCCAATTATCAAAAAGTTTTGCTTAAACACAACTAGTTGCTGAAATACGATATTATTTCAGAATTAATCGATAAAATTTGAACTTTTTTTAAAGATGATTTTCAAAATTCGTAATGTTTTGTAACACGCGCAACCATTTCACCGCTAATTAATAAAGTTACTTTAATCCCAATTATTTACGGAAATAGGCATTATTTCTCTGTTAATCGGTAAAATTCGTCCTCTTTTTTTCAAAGATAATTCGCGATGGAATTACCTACAGATGGATTCCCTATGGAATCAATCATTTTACAGCTAATTCTCAAAATTTATGTAATGGCAACTAACTGTTAAATTTTGTAATTTTTTTCTTTCAAAAACGAATACCGAAATATACAGTTATTTCACAAAAAAAAAAAAAAAAAAAAAAAAAAAAAAAATGCTTTACTTATGCGTGATTCCCGAAATATGCGATACGAAAGTCTATCAAAATACAGTATCATTTCAGTTTCAGTGATAAAATTTATGTAAAATTGTTCAAATTCCGTGCTGAAATAAGAAATTAATTCTCTACAAAACAACATAATCTTGTGGTGGACTGTTGAAATACATTGTTTTACGCACTTAACAAAATTTAAGTTTATCACGGCTAATTGCTTAAATAAGCGATTGTTTCTCCACTTTACTAAATAAAGATAGGCAACTATTTTTGCTGCTGTAATCATCAAATTTGTGCTATTTTAGAAAAGTGATGCCACAAATGTTAAATACATATATTTAGCCAAAAATCAGAGAGAATTTTGCTTTTTTGGTGTATGTTTGCTGAAATATGCATAATGTTTGTGTCTGGTTCCCAAAATATGTGCAATTTTCTCGTCCAAATACTTTGAAAAAACTTTTGTCAAAGGTCTGTTTTATAATCACTTATTTCTTTTCAAGTAGGTTAGTTTTAGTGTAAATTTGAGAAATTAATAATTATGAAATGACTTTTTACGCGAAAACTATTACGCTTCAGCACAAAATAGGGAATAATGCAGAATGTACTTGAAATCCTGCGTACGAGAATCGAGTGCCTATTTCTGTACTTTCACATAATTTCTATAGTTTTTATTTTGTTATAGAATTTCCGTAACAGGCATTTCTATTCTATTCTTGGATATGCAGAAATAGTCCCTGAAACTGCAGCTAACAATCTTTTTTTCTGACGGCCGCACTAAGAAACGGACTGACGACACATAGATTACACCTAGAAGTGAATTTTTAGATTGCGTTTGTGCAAAAGTATGCTGCAAAGTTTGATTTCACATCACATAAAACTTATAGCTATATGTTCCTCGGTGAAAACAATAAAATATCTATTAAAAATAACGATATGGCAGATGGGAAAATACAGGGCTCATTTTCATTTGAAAAAAGTGAAGGGTGCATTTGTACTTGAAAAAAAAGGGGTGAGATGCATTTTTCACTTCAAAAAAGAGCAGGGTGCATCGGCGCTAGAACAAAATAGGGCAGGGCATGGCGCCCTGTGAAAAATGTATAACAGGAACACTACATACAACTACTCGGTATTTGGCCAAAATGCTACTCGGTGCAGCATTACTATTAATTACTTGTGATAGAAAAGTATTTTTCTGTATATATCTTTGAAAAACATACAAAATTTAACAATTAGTAGTAAAATAATAGCGTATATTAGCAATTAATTGCCATTACTTAAATTTCAACAATTAGTGGTAAGATGATTCCTCATTTTGATAATTGACCGCAAAATTACTGCATGCATATCAGAATTATCTTTGGAAAAAAAGAACAAATTTTATCGATTAACATAGAAATGGAGCCTATAAAGGAAAATAATTCGGATTAATGTATCTTTATAAATTAGCGGCAAAATAATTGTGTGTTTCTATAATCAGTCACCACGGTTCAAAACAACTTTTTTTTCCCCCCATAAAAATTAACTTTTTTCCTTTCCAAAAAATTCAAAATTTTTATTCTATATTGTCCCGTTTTCAATTAAAATTTATAAATTATTTTTATGTAAATGTCTTTTACTTTTTATTCAGTTTATTTCAATTGAAATTTTGCTTCAGAGAAGGTTTTAATTATGTGCTTTATGTGTGATTGGCATTAGCTGGCTTTATAAGTTATTATATATTGGGGGGGGGGGGGGGAATCTAGAAATTGTAGAAGAAAAATCTCTATATTAATTATCTTAAAAAATTATAAATGAAAGGGTCTAAGGCTACATGCAGTAAAGTAAAATAAAACAAATAATAATGGAAAGCACATTTATTTTGTACAATATATAAAGTGAAAATTGTGTAATTAAAAAAATTGCTCTCAACTTCGTTTTATTCAAAACTGAACAAAGTGGTCTTTAAAAAATTTATGAATATGGTATTTGTTATAATATGGTAATTAATAGCAGCTCATTTTATTATCTTTATACTAAATCCAAAAGCAAGATGATATTGAATTATCAAATAAAAAAGGAGCTTCATTAGAATTTGACCAGACAGTTAAAAAAAAAAAAAAGCTTTCATTTTAAAATTTCATGCAAATATTTCTCCATTCAATGATATTTTGAAAATTATTTTATTAAAATGTAACAGCACTAGAATTAAGAAAATGACATTAAAAATTTTAGTTTCCAAGTATTGAAAAATGTTGAAGTAATTCTAATCACAAAAGATTCTACATCCAATAAGGAATGTTTTCTCAAAAAAGAAAATTTAGTTTCAATAAAAGCTATAAAACTTCTAATTTTATTTAAAATAATAAATGTAAATTCTAATTCAATATGGAACTTTGAAATGGATTGCAATATTCCAGTAGATAATCCAAAAGTATAATTTTTTTCTTAAATCTTTTCCTGTAACTTTTTTATTGTATAGATTTTTTTTTAATTTTTCATTAATTCATTAAATTAAGAATTTTTTTGTTATTAAGTTAATTTGTTATCATTAAAGTGTACGAAAGACATGTTATGTTAGGTTTAACATTCACTATAAAAAAACAAAAAACAAATTTTTGTTAACTCACAGTAATCCTGTTATTACCATTTACATCATTTTAATGAAAACTCAATACTACAATTATGGAATATTTTTAGAAGTTCTGAATATAAAAGATTTTAGCTACAATAAAATTTAATGCACTTTCATATAACAGTTCTTTAATTCAAGGATGAGATCGTCAAAAGTGTAAAAAATAAATAAAACTTTATAAAAAAAGATAAACATTAAAGCAAAATATAAAAAATCTCAGAACTGTTAAATTGGTTATCGCTTTCTAAAAATTGATCACTTATTTTTTAATATTTTATTTTTAAACGACAAAACACAAAATTTCACATTGTGAAAATTCGTATTTCAATATTTTAAAATAAAATGCTTAATAGAAAAATAAATAAATAAATTTTTAGACATTGATTTCCTTAATTTTTATTTTTAATATTTCATTTTTAAGTAAAAAAAATGCAAAATTACACATTGTGAAAATTCACATTTTTTAACTTCAAAAAATATATTATAATAATTTTTAGAAAGGGATAACCTTATTAACAATTGTGAAGTTTCTGAATGTGAAAATGGAAATTAAAAATATGCATTAGTTAATGAGTTATGATGGAGCAAAATTCTCCATAGAATAACACTGGCTTTGGCTTCTGGCGACAATAAGTAGAAAGTCCTCTTAACTGATTGCCTGCATGCACATACTTTTCAGGGTTTAATTTTATTTGTCTATTTTAAATAAAAAAAAAAATAAAGATAATTTCCAATGTTTAACATTTTATTTGGGTATGTGCGTAAGAAACTTATAAGGCTAGTAATGCATTATTATATATGCATTAAGTTATTAAATAATGTTAATTTGAACTGAATTCAAAAATAATTTTAACTATTATATCATTTTATCTGTTATTTTTTGTCATTAATAAAATTATAAATATTCATATTTTACATCAACTAATAAATTTAGAAAAAAAAAAAAATGTCATTAGATAAAGAAAATAAAAATAGTAATTCATCATTTTAGGATATTTACATATTCAACATATTTACATATTGTGTGCAATTAAACTAAATATTAAGCTCAAAAGCAAAGTACTAGACTGAATACTAGGAAAAAATATGATATAATTGGTGCATGTCCAGAAAGCCTTTAAATTTTTGCTGTTAATAGTGAATAACAATAAAAAAAAAAAGCATGTGTGTGGCCTATTTAAAAAGAAAAAAAAATCTCAACAAAAAAATATATATATGAGACATTGTGGATACGAAGGGCGAACTCGACATCAGGTCTTTTTTTTTTTTTTTTTTTTTTTCCACCATCCGATTCTAGATCCTTCAGAGAATCTACAGGTATAGCTTTCGTGTTGAGATCACCCTTGTTTCCGTCTCAAAATATGCATGGACGATGCATATTTCCAGCATATGACGCAGAAAAAATTATTTTTAAATGCGTTTTTCTCAAAATCTCCTTTTGTTGAGTTTGCCCTTCGTATTTGCAACGCCTCATATGTACTAGCTTGGTTATAAATAAATTTCTTAGTAATAAATAACAAACATATACTATATTAAACTTGATTATAGTAAATTATGTAATACAACAAACTTATAGTACAATAAATTTCTTAGAAAAAAATTTATATCAATGCATAATTTAAATACATATAACAATTATACTTTACATAGTAAGTAAGATATAAATTTCTAAAAGAAGTTGTGGTTCATAAAAGATTTTACTTCTTGTATAAAACAAAATGTAATGACAATGTTTATAAAAAACAGGGTTGATGAGTAGATTAGAGGGTCACTTTCTGCTTGGCGAACTTCCGTAGCGATAAACTGCATTTCCTTGTACACATAACTTAAGAATTCTAATATGACGCAGTATGGATAGATTTGACTGGTTCATTTGTTTTTTATTGATTTGAGTGTATTTTACATTGCAGTAGAGCTACATTCTGGAGGAATTAGGCTATATATAATTGGTTCATTTGTTTTGAGTATATTTTACGTTGCACTAGAGCTACATTACAGGAAATTAGGCGATATTTGATTCGTTCACTTGTTTTGAGCGTATTTTACGTTGCACTAGAGCTACATCATGGGAAATTAGGCGATATTTGATTGGATCATTTGTTTTGAGCGCATTTTACGTTGCACTAGAGCTAGATTTTGGGAAATTAGGCGATATTTGATTGGATCATTTGTTTTGAGCGCATTTTACGTTGCACTAGAGCTACATTATGGGAAATTAGGCGATATTTGATTGGATCATTTGTTTTGAACGCATTTTACGTTGCACTAGAGCTACATTATGGGAAATTTTGGTCTTAACATGCGCGACAGTGATTGCCGCGGAGCCGAGTTACGTGCGTTTTCAGATTCATGCACAGCGAGGTAGGGGTGTCCAGTGATGTTTTTTGGTTTTAACATGCGCGACAGTGACTGCCGCGGAGCCGAGTTACGTGCGTTTTCAGATTCATGCACAGCGAGGTAGGGGTGTCCAGTGATGTTTTTTTTGGTTTTAACATGCGCGACAGTGACTGCCGCGGAGCCGAGTTACGTGCGTTTTCAGATTCATGCACAGCGAGGTAGGGGGGTCCAGTGATGTTTTTTTTTTTTTTGTTTTAACATGCGCGACAGTGACTGCCGCGGAGCCAAGTTACGTGCGTTTTCAGATTCATGCACAGCGAGGTAGGGGTGTCCAGTGATGTTTTTTTTTTGTTTTAACATGCGCGACAGTGACTGCCGCGGAGCCGAGTTACGTGCGTTTTCAGATTCATAGCTTTATACAGCCATGTTTCTTTGTTGGTTCATATACCTTAGAGGTATGTCCCAATTCATCCTTCGTCGTTACAGTGGCCAGATCCGCGAACTTTTAAAACAGAGAAGCTTTAAATTGCTACAATTAACTAATTATGCATGTTTCTTTTTTTCAAATTTAATTAATAAGCACTAAAAATAAAATTTAAATATTAAATAGTTTACTTTCTATAATTTTTTAAAAAATTATAATAAAGCGAATAAATTAAACGTTGTCTGTAGAAAATGGGGATATTTGGTTGCCGTATTCATTGCCCACAACGTAGCACTAGTTCGACGTAAAACTCACTCACACAATCACTTGTTGGTCAAGTTTATGAAAACTAGGGAATTTTTCCCTCCGCTGAAATGTAAGTGTTAATGAAAAATTCGAAACGATATGTGTCTGGAGAAATGAAAGCGTATCATTTGATAACTTGAAAATATGTTTTTTATTTTATTTGTATATTCTCATAATTTTTATACCGATGTGTTTCGATTCACTTGAATGCGGTTTTAGAATCCTCGAATGTTATGAATTAACTGAGCGCGAAGTGAAATATTTGATATGTGATTTACGTATTATGGAGTCAACAGAAATTTCAAAATGGGAAAAAAAAAAAAATAAAATTCATGTTGTATTTATTGTAAGTTTTCATGCTTTTTTAATTACTTTTAAAGTTATATTTTTATTCTGAATTTTCATTTATTTAATTACATTTATTGTGTTGTTGAAATCAATTTGCTCTTAAAACTTCGATGAGAAAGCGTATATTTTGTTGAGTATTTGCTTATTTATTAAAATATTGTAGTTAAAAAGTTAATTAACCATCGCCATTTTATGAAATTTCTTCGATAATTTTATTTAATTTCGTTAAATGGTCGTCTGCATTAATATTTATTTCATTTCGAACGTAAACAAACGTTTTGTAAGTTAAAAAGTTAATTAACCATCGCCATTTTATGAAATTTCTTCGATAATTTCATTTATTTTCGTTAAATAGTCGTCTGCATTAATATTTATTTCATTTCGAACGTAAACAAACGTTTTTTCAGGTTGCCATAAGATAAATTGATTTCCTTGGTTCGTTGGCGCACGGATAATATCGCCAAAATGTAAACAAACCCCAGTGACCCTCTATTCGTAACATCTGCCAAAAACAGTTTTTTTTTTCTTTTAATAATATGCTTAAAAACAATATCTTTCATTAAATTCAAGCAAATACTTAACAATTATGAATATAAATGTAGTTTTTTAATGACTATGTAAACTGTAAAAAAAATGCCACATGCTAAAAACCTAATCGTAATCAAATGTAATATAATTTATTCTGCAAGCTTTTACTTTTATTTTAGTGAATGACACGAATAAAGTCTTTGAAGTTTGAGGGCTCTTGTTATTGTTTTACATGTCGACATGATAATGAGACTCTTCATACAACAATAAAGTTATGACAAATATTAATATTATTAATTTTTCAATTTTGAAAAATAACTATTAAATCAAACAACAATTCTGACAAGAAACCCACTTTCAAAAAGCATTGTATAATTTAGCAGACATTATTTACTTTCAAGTAAATGCATACACATTAAAAAATTCTTTTTTCTTCCTAAGAAAAAAACTTAGTAGTGAATAAAAAATAAAAAATAAACCAAGCATCAAACAGCAAAATGAGAAAATAAATCTTTTAACCATTACAAAAATATATATGAAATATAATTAAAGAGACAAATTGTAAAAATGTTTTTTTTTATTTCTAAACTAAGGAAAAATAAAATTTGAATAATCAAACATATCACTTGATTATCCTACCTGAAAAAATAAAAAGTAGGTTAAAAAGAACACTACTTTTAGTGAAGATTTTCCGGTACATAAAATTATTCGTCACTAATTGCAATATGCAGAAATATCGTGAAAGCAATAAAAACAAGAAATAAATAATGAATCTATGAAATGTCATCTCCGCTTCGGTCGTAATTATTATTCTGTAGTAAATTATGAAATAATATTTGTTTAAATTTTACAGATTTTAATTTTTAACTAAAATGATAATCAAATTTTACAACGCTAAGACTAATATCATGTTTACACAGAGTACGCAAAGATAAAGTTTTGATTAGGAATCACATATATTATCTAAGACTTTTAATCAATATACATCTATAATTTTAAATATTGTAAATTTGAATTATCTTATATTCTATATCGGAAACAATATTTAAAATTACTTACTTTTTACAAACATGGAAGAGCAAACACACCACCATCTCGCTTCTTATGCTGGTGCTTGTTTTGCTTCTCTCTGATTGGCTATTAGAGTTTTCAGAAAGTTGTAGTATCAATGCTCAACAACATTGGTAGATATTAAGACTGGTCTTAGTACAGTCGGTAACAGAAGTCTCCGAACACTAGCAAAAATTCCTATATAAAAATAATAAACTTAATACAGTTTTGTTAAATAAATCCTTGACGAATCATGTTCTTAGACTGACTAAGAACAGGATTTGACAAGGATTTATTTAACAAAACTGTATTAAGTGCACCTTTTTTATACAGGAATTTTTGCTAGTGTTCGGAGACTTTTGTTACCGACTGTAGATATCCATCAATATCGATCTAGATCAACCAGCAGATTTTTTTTTTCCTTCAAGAATTTTTCTTAACAATGCTAAATATTTTCAATGACGAGCTGATCGTAAAATTGAGCAAGAAATTCCCAGAACAGACCTTATCTTTCTTACCGTTCTTTGCCGAGATTGGACGATATTCACCAACATTCCCGTTTTTACAACATTATAAAATGCTTCTTTTCATAATTTTATAGAACTTAAAATACTGTTAAATATATTTCTGCCCACTACGTATCGAAAAATTAACAAAAATTTTGGTTAAAAACAGCTAAATATCAATAGTTCCGAATTTCAATACTGTCATTCCAACATTGGGTAATATTGGCCAATATTGAAAAGAAACAACCGACTGACGCCAATGCTTGCCCAAAGAATCTCTAAACCGGAAAGAAGGGAAGGCTACGTAGATGTAATGTACAGTCGGCTGCAAAATTATTCGAGCACTAGCAATAATCCTTGCCAAAAAAAAGTACACTTAATACAGCTTTGTTAAATAAATCCTTGTCGAGCCATGTTCTTAATCAGTCTAAGAACATGATTCGACAAGGATTTACTTAGCAAAACAGTCTTAAGTGTACTTTTTAAATATAGGAATTATTGGCCAGTGCTCGAATAATTTTGCAGCCGACTGTAAAACGAATGACCCCCGTCTAAAGGAAAAATTTGTATTGCAGCGAAGCAAAATTACAGGGGTAAGAGCTTCTGGCGGATTCTTGGCGATTTGGTGAAATTTGGCTAATTAAAGTAGCAATAAATCACTGTATATTGTTTATAATGCCATGATTCACAATAATGCTCTTTACGATATGAAATGAAGATTTATTTTTAAAATCTTTTACACTAAAACAAAAAAGGACTGCTTTTTAATTTAATAACAATAAATAAAAAGAACTAACGAATAATATTTTAAACAATAATATTATTTCTAAATTATATTTACTTATTAAACAAAATAATTAAATAAGTAAATAAAAAAACTTCTATAACACTCTAACTCTAAGGGATGAGATTAGCAAAAATAGAAGAAACTGTACGCAAAGACAAAACAGTGAAATGAAATACTAGAATTTTGATGACAAAACCTATTATATTAGAGTAATACATATTTATTTTAATATTCATTGTATAAAAAAAGAACAAATGCACATCAGAAACATAAAAAAGAAGCTGAAAAGCTAAATGTACAAAAAAAGTTGAAATAAGCTGAAAATTTTGAATATAGATTTTTTTCCCCTTTACTTAGATTTTATCATTACATTTTAAGAACCTTGTTAATACTTTTTTTTTAAAGAAATGCAGGATATGTCTATTTCTTGCACATATGCATAAAAAAATAGTTAAATATTTTACGAAATATGCATATATAAAACAAGGGGAAAATATTTAAAGCAATCACTTATTCAAAATTTTAAACATTTTACATAATGAGATAATTTTATATTTCATTATCAATTAGAATGGAAGGTATAGATATTTATTTTACAAAATAAATTAAAAAAAAGGGCTACATTTCCGAATAATAACTGTAAAATTGATTTAATATCACTTTCAAGTTTTATTTACTTAATAAAAAATGTCATAATAGCACTAAAACCTTTTAAAACTCTTTTGAAAATAGTCTAGTTTTCATTTTTCTTCTGCATTGTTTTACTAGATTTTATAAAATTTGTCTGTCTTTATCTTATGTTTTGTTATTTAAAAAAGTGAGCGAGAGAGAGAAATGCATATATATAACACATACACAGAATTTTATAAAAACTTTTCATAAAATGAACAAAAACAGCTAGGTTTAAAAAGTTAAAAATAAAACTAAAAGAAATAATCATCTCTGGAAAAAAGCAATTTTATAAAAATACAGAAAATGACCACTGCTTTTTAAAAAACATAGGCTAAAATGATACTCACCATTACTAAAAATGTAGATATCCATATTAGTTGAATACTGAAATAACAGATGCTACGGTTGGCTACATTTGTTTATAAACAGCCAAACCGAAGCATCTTAAATTCAGTGAATGATGAAAGAGTAATCCATGAATTCATAAAAAATAAGTAGAATTATGCTATAAATAAAATAATCGGGCCGAACTCGACCTGATAATGAACGTTGATTTCATATCTTTACCGGTAACACAACACGAACACACATCATAGATCACAGAGCATTTTAGAAATGAATGTATAATATTACCTTGAAATTGACACATTGATGATTGATCGATTACTATTTATCTTGCTTTAAAATAAAACACAAAAAATAATCTTTTGACTGAAAGTTGAAATTACAACATAATAAAGTAGCGTCTATTTTGAAAATGGCGGGCGAGACATAAACCACAGCCAAGCTTGCTAAAGATTCTTTGCTAGCCAGCTGTTTCTTTTACAGGAGCGGTTTCAGGCAACCCTATTTGACAACTGTAAAACTTGTTTTGCCCTCAAGTTAGTTTCCTTGCAATACAAAGTTTTTCTTTTTGAAAATATTCGTCCAACAGATGGCGATAGTTACGACTTTTAAAGCCTTCCGTTCTTGTGCTTGCCGTGGTTGGGCAACATTGAGTCAATATTGAGCAGTACCGCTGTGCTACCTGGGTATGTATATAAATTTTTATCAAAAAATTTTCATTGTAGGAAATTTAATATCAATTTTTTACACACTCTAATATGAAATATTTATGAAAATAACTTGTGAAAGAAACTATACCACTGCAGTAATTGCATAAAATGCTGTCTCTTCTTTCTAAAAACCACTTCACTATTTTCAATAATTCTTCCGTTTTATAAAAAAGAAATTTTTAAAGAACTTTTCAAATATTAATTATTTCTCTTCTCAAACTATTACAGGATTATGTACATTGCTTTCCTTAATTGCTTTCCTTAACAATTTCCATACTATAATATGGAAATTGTATCCTACATTGTACCGATACATTTATCTTAAGTGCTAATTTAATAAAGAAAGCTTAAGTTTCTTACTAAATTTTGATTTGGCTGCAGTTCTGAAAAATTGAAACTAAAATGATAAATTAATGTTGAAATTAATGCTTAAAATTGCCATTTATATTAAGTAAACAACTTATTATATGCATTATAGATTTCTAATTTGTTTTTTCCCCGTAAAATTCCCAAAGTTCCCAAATTTTCCAGTTTTTTCCCACAACTCCCGGGTTTTTTCCCTTGGCCTTAAATTCCCGGGTTTTTTGCATCTCTAGTTTCAGGTTTGTGTTAAGACGGTATAAGTATTGTTTCAGCTTTATAGATTTCCGGGACGGTGTTTGTACTGTTACTTGCAGTGAGATAATGCTACTATTGTCCCGAAGATTTTATTTTTTTCAGAAATCATATTTTTTTTGTTTTTTGTTTTTTTGTTTTTTTAGAAAGAAGAAATTTTTTTTATTTAAGAGAAGGGGGAAATTTTATGTTATTTTAGTAGTTTTAAGAAAAAAGAGAAAATAGATGAATAAATAAAAGGTTATTCTACAAAGTTACATAAGTTAGCTCTAACTCATAATTTTTATACAATTAAATTGAACTGTAATTCAGTGTAATGTTTGCTAATTTGGGTTACTGAGTGTTTCACTGTATCCATGAGTTGAGGCCATGGAGCTTGTTCCTCCGGCTGAATCCCTTATAATATATTTTCCCCAGTTGCCTGTTGGCAACGGTAGTGTGAAAAGGTTCGTTACAATTTTTCGGCGGCAGATGCCCGCCAGGTGGTTCAGTAGGTAGGCCACTGCCTTCTGAATCTGCTGGTCCCAGGTTCGAATCCTGGTACGGGCATGGATGTTTGTGTTGTCCTATGTCTTCAAAATATTGTGCTCTTGTTTATGTGATTTTCTGTATGGATCAATCGAGACAAAAGTCATTGTAACTATAGGTCTCAATAAATGTCAAATGTCGGCGGCAGATAGTTTTTTTAGAAAATGGCTTTGGTGATACATCGTAAAGAAAAAGGATGGATGGTTGGGTTTTACGTCGCACTAGTGCTGCGCAGATGGGCAATTGGCGACGGTCTGGGGCAAACCCCTAGAGGTGGTCCGGAGACATGCCATCACAATTTTGATCCTCCACGGAAGGGATGGCTCTCCCGCTTCGATGACCCCCCAGAGGTATAATTTTTGATGGGAACAGGGAGGACATTGCGGCCACGACAGATTTTTCGTGCACCAGCCACCATTAGTGTACACGACGGTCTTTGGTCGGCTCGAGTACCGAACCCGCAATCTTCCAATTACGAGGCCAGCGCTCTACCGACTGGACTACCGAGGCCCCGTAAAGAAAAAGGATTTATATCCGAATGCTTTTATGTAAAATCAGAAATGTTACTTTAAATCGTATAATTTAAAGTTGAACTTATTATAAAGGAGATTCAAAGCTATGAAAGTACCTTAAAACAATGATGAAAAAGGATTTTCTTTAATGAATAGGTTGAACAATCATCGTCGCACACATAGAAAAAAATAAAGTAATGCACGTGTGAAAAGCAGTCGGTAACAAAAGTGTCCGAACATTAGCTAAAAGTCCTATGTAAAAAAAGTACACTTCGTATGGTTTTGTTAAATAAATCCTTGTTGAATCCTGTTCTCAGTCAGTGTAAGATCATGATTCGATTAGGATTTGTTTAACAAAACAGTACGAAGTGTATTTATTTTACATATGAATTTTTGCTAGTGTTCGGATGCTTTTGTTACCAATTACCGACTGTACATTCTAACGGCCGTATCACAGACTAAGGAATCACTTAGACCCGGTCAGACGACTATCTGGAATGGGGAAAAGTGAAGTAACTGTAAGGTAGGGCGACCAGATTTTTTTTAATGCAAAATGAGGACAAATTATGCAATGTCCTCATTTCAAATTATGCAATGTCCTCATTTCTATGAGGAAAATGAGGACAGTCTTCTTTAAAAATGAGGACATAAAATTTAATAAAATATAGCGCAAAATTAGATTACATTAACTCCACCTACACCCATTAATCCTCACTATGTTAAATTTATACTATTTATGAACTTACACGATAAAGTTATAAAAAATATATTTATATAAGAATTATTATATTTATAATAAACATTATCATAAACTCGTACACATTATACTTCTCTTCCTATAACATAATGGCATTGCTATGTTCTATGTTGTTAATATTAATTTCTGATATGTGGTTCACACGAAAGTACCAAACTATTTCCAATCTACTTCTATTAATATTTTTATAAACTGTTTTAATACAATTGTTACTGTTGTATAGACCAAGTTTTTAGCATAAACGAAATCATAATTACATCAAATGGAAGTGATACAATAAATAACATTTTAAAAGGAAAAGGCAATCTGAAGAATGTTAAAAACTGGCTAGGCTAGGAATAAGAATTGATCTACAAACTGAGTTATTATGATGAACTTCGAGTAGCACTATTTACTCACTTGAGAGCAAAAAATCATGAGATGTTCACGAGGGAATTTCTGTTCAGCTCCTATTCCTGATTAGTCAGTTTTCAATCTTGCTAAAAAATGCTTTTCCATTTAAAATGTTATTTACATTTAGTTAATTATAAAATAATCTCCAGCTTCATGTTAAATTTTTAAATACTTTTTATTTTATTATTATTTTTTTTAATCTTTATATTTTAAGGTATAATGTTGCAAAGACTAAAATCTCCCAGTGTTAAAATATATTTTGTGTAATAGGGTCGGATTGGAAGGGTTTTTACGTCGCACTAGTGCTGCGCAATGGGCAATTCGCGATGGTCTGTAACTCACCCTAAGAGGTGGTCCGGAGACATGCCATCACAAATTTGATCCTCGATGAGGTATGTAATAGTGTTGGAGATGATTTAAAAATAAATGTAATGAATCAAGAAATAGTGATTTTTTTTACGTTGTGTTGAGTTGTAGAATCAGTATTGCAAATTAATAAGGTCAGCAGCATCTTTAATGTTGAAATTTTAAGTAAAGAAAGAAATTTCTGAAAAATGAGGACAAATGAGAACAAACGTCCGAAAATGAGGACAAATGAGGATATGAGAACTTCTGATCACCATTCATCCGATCGCCATGAAACTTTGGGAAGTTATTCAGTACATTCCCTCGAAGGTTTCTGGTATAATTTTTCTTAAATATCGCCCCCCCCCCCCTAAGGAGCAGGGAGGTAGGCAAGAACGGGATTACAACATATTTTTCACATTTGCTTTATTTCTCAAAGAAAAAAATAAATATTTGTTCCAACTTCAAGATTTTAAAAACAGACATTACAGAATATCTAAAAAAAAAAAAAAAAAACCGCCAACAAGGGGGGGGGAGGGGGCAATATATATATATATATATATATATATATATATATATATATATATATATATGAGTAAACTCACTGATTCAACACAGCCGCGGGGATTCTATTTGAGATGCAGTCACAAATTTAAGAAGCAGGTTGGTTTTAGGACCCTCACCCCCACTAAAACGTGCTTTTGTGGTATAGCCCCCGTTCACCCTCCTGGGGGGGCAGAAGGCAAAGAACCTTTATTAGCATAACTCGGCTTCAAATTACTTCACGGTGAAGAAATTGCAAATATGGAGACTAGAATCCAGTAGAAAAAAATCATTATCTGCGATTTTGGAATTTTAGATTTTTAAGGGGAGGGGGGGGGGTAATTTTCGGAAGCAAATTTAGAAAAATGCGGATTTTGGAGAACTCTACCAATAATAGCACAAAGATATAAAAAACCGCCAAGTGTCTTCTTGATGATAGTTCCAAAAACCCATTTTTGTTCTTTTGTGATTTTCGTTTTTTTTTTTTTTTTTTTTTTTTTTTTTTTTTAAGGAGGGAGAGAGAGAGAGAGAGAATTACGGCCGGCAAATCCGAGCTTCCTTTTTGCGCTAAATTTGTCAGGGGGATCTATAGGAGATGAGGTCAGAAATTTTAGTGTGTGGCTTATTTACATGTTAAATATATTCAGATATCTTCTTTTTATCTTATCCTTTTATTAATTCTATACACGTAAGATGAAAGTATTGTTCTGGAGTTCGAAAATTTTTGACCGCCAGTTTTAGATTGATTTACACGTTTTGAGATTTACCGATCATGGTTTGACCAGTTTTAGATGATAAATGTCTGTCTGTATGGGACGAATTTTGTGAATGCTGCATCTCACAAACCAGTGAACATAATTAGATATTTTGTTAGATATTGACTTAAACTGCTGTTGATTACATTTGGGGAACAATTTCCTCAGCATGGTGGCATTGTCATCCCATTTTTCGCATAATTTTTAATATTTCACAATAGAACAATTAAATATATTTTCGAATTTAAATAATTTATAATATTAATATATATAAATAATCAAATTATTAATTTATATAATAAAAATTGCAAATTTAATTTAATTCTTTCTTTCTCTAACTCATACAATGACTAAGGAAATATTTTGGGGTCAAATTTTTGATTTTCTGTTTTTGCTATATTTACACATTTTGAGCTTCCCGGTGTTTGTGTTTACATTATAAGGCCAACTGACTGTGCTATGGTTTAGGATTTAGAGAGGGTCTATCTAAGGGTTTCTAGCCTGCACTTATGCATATTTAGGAGAAAACCATGGAAAACCATTTTTTTCACAATGTGGTGAAATTATATTAATTTAAAATAATAATAATAATAATAATGAAATCAGCTTTAACTCATTCAAAATTACATGCATAAATAACAGTAAATACCAAACTATAGAAATTTGCTCTTCTTGTTCAAATTCATATGATTTTTTTTTTTTTTTTTAATGTAACCTTAGAAGCTTCAATATTAAAATATTCAGCTCCTTTAGCATTTTGTATAAAATTATCATTTTTTTTTTTTTAAGTTCAATATGTTACAGTGAAATTTTCATTAAATAAATTACACGAAACACACTAAAATCAGCAAGCTATTCATTTCATTTGACGTTCCAGAATAATTCGATAAATTTTGACTCTTCATGAAAATTCTTCATTCTTCATCATTTAGTATCAGCATTTTAAAAACCTTACTGATTTTTGACTTGAATTTGACTAGCCAAGCTCTAACTTTTATAAATAGACAAAGTTGCCATGAAATTTGAAAGTGTTATTGTAATGCACAATTGAAAATGCAATATGTAGCATTTAAAGGTTTTTTTTTTTTTTTTTTTTTTTTACAGTACAGTGTAAAAGAACTTATTACCATTGCAGATATCTGAAAAATTTGTTTTATATGCATCTTGATTATGTTATTCAGTAGCAAACTCAATAAAGCTTATACAAAATAAGTCTCATAGTCACAGGTCAAGTATTTAAACAGGTAGATTAATATAAATACTTTAACTGAGTAAATTATTTACTGGATAATTAAAAAAATTTCGAAAAATTTGCAAATTCCCGCCCCTTTTAAATACAACCTTGATAAGACCTATGAAACACACAAAAACTGAAGGCTCATTACACCCTCATTGATCCTTTTAATGCGTAACCATTCATTATATACACCTTGTAGCAGAATTTATGTGACATAGTAACATTGTCGCAGAAAAAAGAAATTGTCATTTGCAGAAAGGCTTGCCCGTAAAAATTAGATTTTCTTAATTTTAGCAGAAAATGGAAACTCCTGTCTTATATTTAAGATTTCGCCAACAATTTATTTATAATATCGATTTCTGTATAATTATATGCATATACAAAGGGCATTCTATAAAAACTGAGAGTAAAATCGTAAAAAATCAAGAAATATATTTACAGCAAAAAATACATCATTCTTTTTCAAAATACCTTCCGTCAGATGATATGCAACAGTCCCATCGTTCAATCCACTTTTCAAAACAAGTAGAGAAGCTCTTTTCTGGAAGCTGCTTCAAAGAACCCTCCACTGCACTGTTAAAAATTTTTTTGTGAATTTACAGAGAATCTATTGGTAATTAATTATATTAAGTCTTATGTAAATTTACGGAGGATTAAAAACAGAGATTCTGTCAAAATATAGAGAAACTACACTGTACATTAATCATAGTCTCTGTAAATTTACATAGATCAAAATATTCAAGTCTCTGTAAATTTAAATCTGTGAAACATCATAGTCTCTGTAAATCTACATATGTAAAAATATGCAAGTCTCCGTAAATTCGATCATTTAAAAGCATATAAGACTCTGTAAATTTACCATTGTAAAAATAACCACGTCTCTGTAAGGTTACATATGTAAAATCATCCAAATCTCTGTAAAATTACATATGGAAAAACATCCAAGTCTCTGTAAAATTACATCGGTAAAAACATCCAAGTCTCCGTAAATTTCGTATATAATATTATGAAAATCTCAGTAAATTTATCCATGTAAAAATACCTAATATTTGAAGGCCCCACCATTGGCTGAGAAGCTCTGCTCTCAACGTTTGAAGGCGGAAGGCGCATGGTTCGATCCCAGGTTGCGATTTTCGACCTACCCATTCGGAATTTTCCGCGGATTTCTCCAAAACTTGTATAAATAAGGGATAAGACATTTTAGAAAGACCTACACTTACGGCAATTCCCACAGGTCTAGAAATCTAGCACATCCAATCGGCTTTAACTAACGCCGATTAAATATTAGTATGTTTAAAAGCGTATCGAAGACACTCTAAATTGGCATATTACTTAAAATAAATTTCATTATTATCAATTTATAAGTACAAAAAAATCCAACAGTAAGTTTATATTCATGAATATAGGTAAGAATCTGGTAAATACGTTACATAAGTACAGATTCTTATACAACTTAAGGAAAAGAAACTTAAAGTTGGATGTTTTTCCACTTGTAGATTCATAGCTTTGGGATTTATTTTAAATGCGCGTCAGTTTAGAGTGTTTTGAATATAGGCTTCTAAATATACAAATATTATTGTGGTGCTAAAATCACATTGGTTACTCCAGAGTTCTAGGCCTGTGTAGAATGCCTTATGTGTAGGTCATTCTAAGGTGTTCTATCTCTTATTTACAAAAGTTTTTTAAGAAAACCTTGGAAAATTTCGAATGGGTAGGCTGAAAATCTCAACCTGAGATCGAACTTCGCACCTCCCACCTTCAAACTTTGAGATAAGAACTTCTCGGAAAATGATGGGACAAGAAGACCGGACTTTAGTATATATATAGACATACTATATATTTTTTATCAAAACTACATTAAAATTCAGAAGTATAAAATTGGTTAAGCTTGTATTACCTTTGGTAGGATTTGTAATGATGCGCTTTAACAGGTTTTTAACTACAATTTTTATTAATGTTGTGGTACATTTTGCATCCATTAAACTTTTAATAAAAAATTTAAAAAATAAGCTAATTTATATTATGGTACTTCTAATAAAATGATCAGAAATAATTGCAAAATATATCATATGTTTGCTTAATATTGCTCGGTTATATTTAGTCCATACCAAAATAAAAACTTAATTCCCTCATTTAATATGATTCAATAGTGAAAGATCTCACAGGTCTAAATCTAAAATTTTTATTTGATAATTATGACATATTGATGGTTTTTGCTCGGCTGAAACCAAAACTAGATTTTACTCTATCACATACATATATTTATCAATACAAGGTGCGCTATTTTTTTCATGACTCTTCCACCAATATAATTATACGGTTACTTTTATAGTATGATTCCATGATTAATTACAATTAATCATGGAATCATACTAGAAACTACCGAAAGAGAAGGTATTGTGTCGGTAGACACCCTGTATTTGCAAAAGCTACGTGTAACAGAGGAAAATTGGCTTCAGCATATTAGAAATATAGGTATCAACTAAAATAAATTAAATTTTTCCAACATTATATTTGTAGATCTGTGTTAACAACCTCAGTTTCTTTCATTCAAAAAATACATCCACTTTTTAAATACAATTTAAAAATAAATATTTTAACTAATATACATATATCTATTACATTTTGATTCGATATTAACTTAAAACAATTAAGAATGTAATTAAAACACTAATCGTTTAAAATTTATTATGCTCTTAAAAAGGTGTAAACTTTCTAAATTGGGGGGAAAAAAAGAAAGGAAGAAGTACTAAAAATTTGTTAGGTACACTACCTTTCCATAATGGCCGCACACTTTCGATTTCAGACACATTTTAAAGTATTTCAAAAGATGTTAAACAAATCATTTTGAAACTTCAGGGATGGGAAAGGAGGACCGGTAAAAATAATTAAAGTAAAATGAAAGTATTTGGCTTAACCCTGTAATAATTAATGCTTGAAATACGATATGGCAGTAGCATGTGATTATAGGACTCTTTCTCATTAACTTATTAAGTTTATATGTCTCTAACGCATATAATCAGGGAGATAAAGGTTTCTTTAAAAAATTGCAAAAAAATTTTCTTTTTTTTTTTTTTTTTTTTTTTTTTTTTTTAAGCAATAACACGCAAAATATGAAAAGACTGTGCAAAGTTATTTTCAGGAAACTGGACATACAATAATAAACACTGTATACTGCAATCAGAATGAAAAAAATGTTAAATTTCTAATGAAATATGAGTATTTTTACTAAATTTCTAACTGCGCATGCGTAAAAGTTCAGTGAAATTTCATTTTCAAAATTTAACAGTAAAATTTTTTGAGCTACTTATATAAAAACCCCAAACAAAAATCGTGTAAACTGAAAAAGTTCTACATCATACAGAGCTGCCAACCAAATCCGGCAAATTGTTAGTACCCCCTTCCCCCCCCCCTTTTCCTACACCACTTAATTTTTAGAGTAATTCTCTTCAAATATATTTACGATGAATGAAGAAAACAAATATTCTAAAAATTAAGTGGTGTGGAAAAAGAGGCGGTAGTAACAATTTGCCGGATTAGGAGCAGCTCTGGTCATACAATAAACTGAATTTCAGCTGTTCCCCAACAAAGAAATTGTTAAGAGGGTTTTCCCAATATTTATTTACAATCACAGAAAATTGCATTACCGTTCATCGAATTAAAATAAATATGTGAGCAAAACTCCTTATACTTTAGCGTTTCTTCGAGAGAAACTGAAGACCAGTTCATTCTTTGGCGAAGAACTTTTTGAGTTTACACAATACTTGATTGGGTTTTTATATAAGTAGTTTAATGCATTTGGCTACTAAATTATACAAATGAAATTTAGCTAAAACTTAGTCATGCGCAGTTAAAAATTATTTAGTAAAAATGCTCACATTTCATTAGATATTTAATATTTTTTTCATTCTGATTGCAGTATGTTGTATCTAATGTTGTATATTGGGTTTCCCGAATATAGCTTTGTACTGGATTTAATACCTTGCATGTTATAGCAAAAAAAAAAAAAAAAAAAAAAAATGTTCTGTAATTTTTTAAAGAAATCTTTATATCTCCCTGATTACATGCGGTTGAGACTTAAAAATTTATACAGAAAATGAGAATGAGCCCCATAATCATATGCTACAGCCAGAATGTATTTCGAGTATTATTTTATACTGGGTGATGCCAAATGCTCTCATTTTTCTTTAATTTTTTACTGGTCCCATTTTCACTTTTGGCACAGACAAATAACTGAACTACATGAGGTATAACATGTTTTTTACACTCCTGAAGTTTCAAGATGATTTGTTAAGTACTTTTTGAGTTATTTTAAAACTCATCTGAAATCGAAAGTGTCCGGTCATTTATGGAAAGGTAATGTATTAAATGAATTTGAATTTTTAAATACTCACATTGATTTTTATATTAGCTAAAGAAAAGAAATTACTAATTCATTTCCATATAAAGGTCTCTCTTAAGAACTAGGCATACAGTTTTGGTAGTTTATTTAAAAAGTAAATTTGTGCAACGTATTAATGAAATGCGTAACTTGTCACTTAAACCAAGACTAACAAATTTGATGCAAATTTTATTTCAAACTGTAACAAATTTTGAACATTTTTCAATATTCTGTTTTTAATAAAATTGGTTTTTAAAAGTTATTTTATTTGAAAATAAAAATTCTCATTTCAGATAAGATTTCTAATACGTTATCGTAGAAGTATAGGAACGTATTAAAAGTTTGATATCTAAATAGTTTTAATTTTTATAATTAATTCATTACAATGTGTAGAATAATTTCCTTAATTATTGTAGTTTCTGGGATATAAATATTTTTAAATAGACGGCAAGTGGAGAGAAAATGTTCGTACGTATTAAATAGTATATAAAGAAATATAGAGCTTTTAATATTTTTAAATATTAATTTAGGGTTCAGGGCAGATGAAACTCGGGTACTCTTTTGGTTTTCGTCACCAGTTCCATAAATTCAAATCTTTAAAATACATAACTTTTTGTTAAAAGAAACCATTAGATTATTTTGAATTAAAAAAATTTCGCCTTTTTTTTTTTTTTTTTTACAAAAACAAATTTTAAAACATTTTTTTCCCCCCTACAAAATAGGATCTAAAGAAGAAACAAATTCTACGCTTTTACACATGAAAGCAGCATCCCGGTAATTTACTAGAATCATTGCAAAAAGCTCACTAAGAAGAAAAACATCTCTGCTGCAAAGAAAACATACAATTAAAAATAATTAAAAAATAAAACATACTGAATTAGATTAAAATTAAACTTTATTTTACTAATATAACACTGACCGTATCTTTTTTTTTCTAAATAACATTAACAAAAGATAAATGGTGAAAAACTCTTTAACAGGATAAATATTTGGTATTTGTAAATGTCTCTAATGAGGGTATTTTACGGCATTTTCTATTTTCATATTTCTTAGACAACTTGTTTCATTTCTTATATCAGGATCAATTTCCATTATAACTAGAAAAAAGAAAAATTATGAAAAATTACTATTGTAGGAAAACACTTTAAATTTTTAAAACAAAATCTACATCCTATTACATTTTAAGCAAATAATGAAAAGAAAGGATTGTAATTACATGGCACTAAAAAGAAAATTAAGTATACATAAGCGAATTTTAAAGTGTATCTTAAATAATATTACTTAAAAACTTTGAATAAACACCATAAAATGCAATAAACTCGCAACAATTGTTTCGGGTGGAAAAAACACACGACCCTTCATCAGGCGAACAAAGTAAGCACGAGTGCTGCAGTCAAAGCGGCAAAGGTGCGTTGCCGCTTTGACTGCAGCACTCGTGCTTACTTTGTTTGCCTGATGAAGGGTCGTGTGTTTTTTCGACCCGAAACAATTGTTGCGAGTTTATTGCATTTTATGGTGTTTATTCAAAGTTTGTAAGTAATATTTTTTACAACGCCACTTTTGTGGTGCTTTTTTATTAAATGTATCTTAAATACTCCATCTAAATAGAATCTAATGAAAAATCATCTAAAGAAAATAAAAAGAGATAAACATGGTATTTTAAATCATTAATACAGGAAAAAAATCACTTATATAATGAAATCATAAGATATTTAAGCACCATTTTATGAACGCTAGTGTAACAGGAATATTTTTGAAGTATTTTATATTAAAAACAAGTATGAATTGGATTGTATTTGGGAATAAGGCCGATTGACTGCTGTACGTTCTAGGCCTACTTTGAAATGTCTTTATCCCCAAGAAATTTTAAAGTTTGCCCCTGAGTTCCCTTTTTTCTTTTCTTTTAACAAATGCCTTAAAGTTTTCAGAAATTCCGAGACATTCCCAAAGTACAAGGAGTAGAGTGGGACTTTGATAACTATATATAACGACATTTTCAAAAACTATTGAAAATAATTTAGACATTTTTAAGTAAGCCTCAATTTATTACCGAAAACCCCAACGTGGGCTGACTTTTAAGGGGTATTAGCCCATATTTACATGAATTTCAGAGAAAACCTTGGAAAACACCGAACGACTAGGACAGCATGCGCGACTACGTATCGAATTCATCACTTCCCGTCTACCAGCTTCAAGAACAGATACCCCTGTCCCCAAGACCCACTTTTGTCGATTCGATCATTATAGTAATATGAAGTAATACATAGTTCTGCAGCAAATTCTCTTTTACACAATTCAATTACGAAATATTTCCAGTTTATTAAATATATTTAAAAATTATTTTCTAAATATTATTTGGTCTTTAATAATTACATAAACTAATATAAATGCAAATTACAGTAATTTTTTGTGGTCTTAAGCTACAGGTAAATTCTTTTAATTAATATCCTTCTTTATTTCCATTATTAATATTATGATAATTATTTAAATATGCCAAAATTTTAAATTTTATCTCCAAAAATTTTAATGAAAACACTTTCCGCTGGTGAAGCATTAACTCCACCCCTCTCCTCAAACCCCTTAAAAGAAAGAAAAGAGAATTAAAAGTTATAAATAAAATAAAAATATCACTTGATAAATAAGAATTCTCTACAGATAAAATCTTTATTTTGTATTTCAGTTTTTAAATTTATAAAATTTTCAATGTGTAAACTATTGTTTATACAAGATGTAGGCGATTTATTTCAATTCTACTCAAATTCTTGCATTTTGATTTCGAAAAGTCAGATGTTTCAGTCTTCACGTAGAAGATATAACGGTAAACATTTTTAATGGCATAGAGAGTTGTATAAAGAACATGAAAAAACTTGAAGAATATTAAAATAAAAATTGAAAACAACCGGTAGCAGATTATAAAAGAATATCAGAGGTGAAAGTTTTCAGGGGCTACCTTTATTTCCAAATTCTCTCCTCCCCCCCCCCCCACACTTCTAAATTTTTCCTTACAATGCCTTCAGAATTCTACAAATATCATCTATTATGGGAATAAATAAGCATTTTAAATAATAGCCACGTAATAATAACCTTAATCTATTCTTCCACGATTAATTTTGAATACAAATAGCAGTTTTTAGGGTTTTGTTATGTTAGGTAGTTTTTCACCCTTTGAATATGGAAATAAAACAATTTATTGTCTCCTGAGAGAGTGAACTGCTCCTGAATCATCTCTAAACTGTACGACTCCATGAGTGGCCGTGCCATTCTACGCTCAGAGCTGATAAACGGGAAGTGCTGAGTTCAATCCCACGTCTAGCTCGTCGACCTAGCTGTTCGAAGTTTTCAGTAGTTTTCTCCGAGACTCATAAAATCTGGGCTGGGCCCCCTTAATAAACATCCCCCCCCCTCAAAGGGCACACTACCCCAGACCTAGGACCCTCAAGTCCTAGGCCTGGGGACTCGGCCATAGTTCCAAGCACTCTCTTAACTTTATTATACTCCGAATTAAAAACTGTCCAGTTATTAAAATCTTCCCCTTACAAAGAAGGAAAAGAAAAAACGTGTTTAACAAAAATTATTTCTGTCAATGCAAAAACTTGTCTGAAAGTTTTTTGACAATGCGTTATTAAGCAGAATCTATTAGCTATATTTCAGTGAAACTGTATTTTTAAATTGCAGTTGCTCCACAATCGTCTGCGTCATAAACATGTAACCGCAGTCTTGGCATGCTTCTGATTATGGTATATTCATCCAGGATAATTCAAAAATACAGTTGGATTTTGTACTTAAAAGTAACGTTTTATGTGTATCGGTTATTTTGATATATAAATTAGTCCGCAACATATAACAGCCTGGATAAAATTTCGTATTAATTTAAACATTTCCTCACTCAATTTGATATACACTCTGTACTTTGAATCCTTAAATATCAAACTGTATTCTGAAAAATATTAACTTGTCAGAAAATTTAATTTGTCCCCCAAACCACCCTTCTATTACCATTGCTCGGCAACAGCAACAATAATTTTCTTTTTCTTACATTGTGGATTTTTAACTTGTGCATATATATAGGCATACATATACACACGCAAGCAGATTTTCAAAATTTTCAGAAAGCAAAATTAATAATATTGGACGGTTTAGAATACAAACCGTCCTCCCCTCCCTTAAAAAAAAAAAAAAAAAAAAAAAAAACATTAATTAAAAAAATTGTTGGATAAAACTCCCATCTACAAAATCTTTATTTTGTATTTCGATTTTTAAATTTACTTATTTTATTATTATTTAAACTATTAATTATATAATGTGGAAATGACTTACTTTTTCCTCAATTCCTACTATTTTGATTTAAGGTAATCTAGATTATTTTTCAGTCTTTCAGAAAATGACAGCAAACACTTTTAATGACAGGAAGAGGCTGTAAAACGAATATATAAGAAAACATATAGAAATTTCAGACGATATTAAACTAAAAACTAGTATGATGTGGCTACCACATGACTTTCTTCTATATAATTTTACACAAAACTTATTCAATAAAAATTACTTATTAAATTATCAAATTCTTTTCAATTATAAATGCAGAAGATTTTTATCTGATAGAATTATCACTAAATGCCGAAAGATGTTTGTTTTTTTTCCAAATCAAAAGAAATGAATTTTTTCCAAGTTTTTTTTCGTAAAAAGTAAAAAAAAAAAAAAATGGAAAAAATGGATAACTTTGTTTTAAATTAGCACAAATCTATAGTTCAACCATTAGTTTTAAAGGTATTGACGAGATCTTTCGAAAGATACCCATATTGAAAACTTACTTCCCCTGGGGGGTACTTAACCCCCAGGGGAGAGCGATGCCCCACATGCAAAAATTTTTTCCCTAGTTAACTACTACTATTATCAATAATTCATATTAATTTTAAAATAACTCTCATTATGTACATTTATACGAAATTGTGTCCTATATTGTCATGTTAAAAATTTAAAAAAATGCGATCACAGCACCTGTTTAACGATTGATCCCCAAATCTAATCATCACCAGTTTATGTCAGGGTGCAACTAAATACCAAGTTTGTTTACATTTCATTCATTGGTTCATGAGATACAGCGTCCACAAAAAAGGGATACAGACAGACAGACAGACATTTTTTAAAAACTATCAATTCGTGTTCTGGACATCCCAAAACGTAAATCCATCGAAAAATGGAGGTCGAAAATTTTCGCGAATCAAATGCTTTCTCTTCTCTATATTACATATAGAAGAAAGTAAAAATAACCGCTAATATAACTAACATAAACAGTCATTGTTTTTGTTGATTATTAAAATAGGATAAAAGATTGTATAAAATTTAACTTACCTAATTATGAATTCCAAATGAAAACACGAATTGCTTTAAGTTCTTCAATACAGTCAACAATAACAAACTCTTAATAAGTAGATACGAAGATAAATATCCCGCAGAAACAATCTAATTTTCCCTAACGTTCCCTTTTTTTTCCCTTTTTACGTAATAGTACACTACAATGAAACAAACTATTCAGTATATTTCTGCCTTCAAAACTTCTAGTTAAATAAATCTATATGTATAAATAGGTATTTATTTTAATATAAAAATAATTTTAAGGTTATGTATACATATATAGTTTTTTTATTTAATGTACCTATCAAAATCCCTACAGGGAAAACGTTGTTTAGAAAAAGGAAATATCTGTAAATTAAGAACTGAGTTTCTTGATTCAATGCTTTTAACAGAGAACTCATATAAATTTACGGAGAGTCTCAATACTTTTTCTGTACTTTTACAGAAATTTTTAACAGCAAACTGAGTTTCTTGATTCACTGCTCTTAACAGTGAACTCATGTACATTTACGGAGAGTCTCAATACTTTTTCTGTACTTTTACAGAAATTTTTAACAGTGTGCTGAAATAACTTCAGAATCTGTATTAAATTTTCTGCCACGGAGCTTCTCCTTCAACGTCGGAAATAGCCAGAAATCGCATGATACGAGATCTGGACTGTAAGGGGGATGAGCATTGATTTTAATATTGCATTTACTAAGATATTTCTGAACAGAAGTAGCGACATGCCGGCGAGCATTATCGTGATGTAATGTCCAATTCCCTACCAGTTCATGACGCTTTCTCGATATGTGTTGTCGCAAAATTTTCAAAACTGAAACATAATATTCAGCACTCACAGTAGTTTTTGGAGGCACAGCATGCTGATAGATAACACCTTTTTGATTAAATAAAATAATCATCATGACCTTTCCAGCAGATTTGGTTTCTCGGATTTTTTTTCGGAGGCTGAGAATCAGTATGTTTCCATACACTTGTTGCGGACTTGGTAAGGGGATCATAATCATGCACCCAAGTTTCATCACCTGTTATTACAGTCTTTAGGAGATTTGGATCATTTTGCAGCATCTGTTTCCATTCACAACACTGGTGGATTCTTGTTTTGATTTGTTCTTTAGTAAGGTGATGAGGGACCCATCTGGAACAAACATATTGTTGCGTAGAATACGAAATATCGACGTTTTCGAAATGTTTGTTGATGCCACTATCTCCTCACATGTCATTCGCCGATTTTCTTGAAGGATTACCCACACAGTGTTAACATTTCGATCATTCACAACACTTTTTGGTCGCCCAGTCCTAGGAGCCAGTTCTGCAGACAAACGGCCTTTCTTGAAATCACCATGCCATCTAAAAATCGTAGACTCACCAAAACATTTGTCTTTGTAAGCTTCTTTCATTAACTTAACTGTTTACGGAGCTGTTTTGCCCAAACGGTAGCAAAATTTTATGGCACAACGTATTTCGATTTTTAACTCTGAATCACTCATCTCCATTTCTTTAGGGCAAATAAAACAGTTCTTTAAACAAGCACGGAAATAGGAAAATAAAATCGTCTGCTTTGTTTAGAATTTTGTATAATTTTGTACAGCTAAGAGTTTGGAAAAATCGCCTGCACTTCTATTTTTTAGTTTCGCGGTGTTGCCACTACGTAAAAAAAATAACTCTCAGTTTTTATGGAATGCCCTTTGTATTATGTGTGAATAAGAAAACATGTCAATATTGTCTTATTGAAAAGATTTACCCGAACAAGGTTTGACGCAGAAAACTTAAAAATATTCTGTCGCAGTGATTCCTAGTCTGTGGTTTTGCTTGTACTAATATGGCGGCTCGGTTTCAGTTGAGGCTTCAAGGCACCTTTATAGTGGACGTTACGTTCCGCTCTCCGCAAGCACTGAGCTAGAATGTAGGGAGTGATAACTGCGTATTGAAGGAGAAATTGAATTAAATAGAATTGAATTGGAAAATCTCACTCCTTGCATTATAGCTCACTGCTTACGGAGAGCGGAACGGAACGGCCACTATAAAGGCACCTTCAGTTTTAGAACCGCCTTGCCGGGTCTAGTGATTCCTTAGTCTGTGGCTTGAAGGTAGAGGAAGGGGGAATATAAAGCCGCTAGTTCCGGGCGAAAAATGATCCGCTGATTTTAGTTGACCAGGTGTTCACTAGAGGGCGAAACTGGTCAATTAGGGGCCAGATTCTCCAAACTCTATACAGATTGAGTAACTGTGACCTATAACATGTGTATAAATTTTTTACTCAATTGAAGAAGGCGTTTAGATGCTATCGCACTTTTAAGATTTTGGTCCCATAGACCATAATGATAAAGAATTTTTCTTTGTGCCCCTGTAAAAAAACTATAAGTGCTAGATTCACCAAAATCTATAGGGTTCGTACTATGGTGACTTACAATACACTCACCAACTTTCAGCTTATTCGAACAAAGCGTTTAGTCGCTAGCGTGTTCAATCACATACACACGCACATAATACATACATACACACATACACACACACATACATACATCATCGTAAAAATAGTGAAAACGGACTCAGGGGACCTCGAAACGTATAGAAACATCAAAATCTCGAATTCGGATTTTTGACATGATTACAATACTTTCCTCACTATAGTGTTCGGAAAGTAAAAAATCTTTAAAGCTAAAAAAAATTGCGGTTCTTAATTAATGAATTAAAAATAAATCTATTTAAATAGTGACTTAAATGGCTTATATATATACATTATTAATATTATTATTATTATTATTATTATTATTATTTAATTCAATTCAATGACATTCTTAAAAATTAGCGTTTAAACTTTTGAAATAAAGTTGGAAAGATTACAAAAATTAACTTTAGCATAAAACTATAATGCATTTTTTTTTTTTTTACACAAAATTTTGAAGTTAATTTTCCTTTATATATAAAAATATCTCTATAATCAGTGTGGCCGATAGGTATGTCTGTAAATGGGAAGTGCTGGGTTTAAATCCATGTTACATTCGTCACACGAGCCGTTAGGATTTTTCCTTGGTTTTCTCTAAATTTGCTCAAAAACAGACAAAGACCCTCTTAGAAAAAATCCCCCCGGAGACCCAGTTCAGGCCTAGCACCCTCGAGAGTTAATCGACATTAAACCTTACACAACACTACCCATTTATTATTTTAAAAAGTTCGTTCCAAATAAAACATAATTAGCATGAAAAAAATCAATTAAACAAACAAACAAACAAAAAATCTATATTCTAAATGTTGTGATTATTTTGTAACATAAATTTTTCTTTATCCCCATAAATTTTTACATTTAATATGTTTTATGCATTTCTCAGGCTTTTAGTTTTTATTAATTCATTTGAAAATCTTACAATCTTAAAGAATAAAATTCTTCACTGGAATAATAACGTACGGAAACATTTAGAAATGCAAAATTGTTAAGAAATGATCGAAATAATCTTATTCTTAGAAAATTAAAAGAAAAAATTAAATATAATTACTTTGGAAAAAATAAATATTTTTTCTGTTCGAGATAAATTAGAAAATCATGAAATATTATTAACCAATCATTACAATTAAGATTTAGTGGTGGCTATTGAATACAAAAAATTCCCTCACTGCTTTTAATAGCAGTTCATGTTTACGATAGCTTATTTAACTATCAACAGATGGCGACAGCACTCTAGGGAGGCGCGTAAGATATGAAATCGGGATCAATTTCGGTACACTGCGTTATCCTGCCTTCTTTCTACCTTCATGGTCTTTGGGCCGTATTCACCGTTTACCTCAACCCACGGTTTACACCGAAAACCCTACTTGAACGCTCAAAGGGTATTCACCAATAACCGTAGTTAACATTACCGCAGCTGAAAAGCGACTCCATTCTCAGAAACTCTCGGCTGTATTTACCAATAACTTCAACTCCCGGTTGAACACGAAAACTTGAAAAGTGCATAAAGTCAGAATACAACTTTTCTGCAAAGTTGGAGGCGTTGCTTATGCCATCTAGCGACACAGTTACTTCCCGTATTTTTAGTGGAAAATAACCAATTAAAGATTACTAGCTGGAACCCGTCGAATTCGACGATCACTTTATTGACCGTAATGTTTCAAAAACCGTCGCATCATTATTTAAATGTGTTTCATGATAAAACATCTAATATAATTTACGACATTTCACTTAAAAAAAGAAAGTCGGAAAAATGCTTATAAACAGAAATACTGTATATGAAATCACTCTACAAAGTACTGTCAATGTGACGTCAAACAGACTTCAAATAAACAGATGCTATCTTTTATTTTCTATTTCATTTAATACTAAGACTATATGTTAGCTGCCCCGTCCGGCGTTACCCGGGCCCATGATACCTTAAATGAACCTTAAATTTGAATTATTTTATACCTTTAACCCGATTTTGTTTGAATTTCTGTTTTAAAATGAAAACATCACGAAAAAAATAATCATCTGTAAAAAAAAAAAAAATACCTTAAACAGAACGGAACTTGGGTTCGTGACCCAGTGCCTCTGGCACGCATATGCAAGCCGCTAATACCATGAAAAAATTCTCAAAAATTAACCTTGAACCGAACGAACCTCTGACTCGTGTTACCGCTGCCTGTGGCTGCGGCACCGTATAGCAGGTGTGCTACGCAGGCGCTGCAAAATCTACTTTCCTCCACCAGGGAGCGCAGTATGTTGTATACGAACATCACCAATCGCCTTGTATTTCCAAGACCTTTCAAATAAGGTGTCACATGGTGGTATCAACTGCAAAATCCTGTAGTTGCACTTTCCACCACCAGGGGGCACAGTGTGTTTGTTTTATAGGAACATCACCTACGGTCAAGAAATACCAAGGCTTTTAAAATAAGGTGCAACATGATAGGGCCTACTACAAAATCACTTAGTTCCACTTTTCACCACCAGGGGCGCCCTATATTATATACAAACATCCCCCAATCAACATGAAATTTCAAGACCTTTATCAACAACCGCCTTGAATTTGCAAGACCTTTTAAATAAGGTGTCCCATGGCGGTGTCAGCTGCAAAATCCTTTAGTTGCACTTTCCACCGCCAGGGGGCGCAGTGTGTTCTGTACGAACATCACCAACGGTCAGGAAATACCAAGACCTTTAAAATAAAATGTAACATGATAGGGTCTGCAGCAAAATCACCTAGTTCCATTTTTCACCACCAGGGGTCGCCCTATATTATATACAAACATCCCCAATCAACATGAAATTTCAAGACCTTTATCAACAACCGCCTTGAATTTCCAAGACCTTTTAAATAAGGTGTCACATGGTGGTGTCAGCTGCAAAATCCTTTAGTTGCACTTTCCACCGCCAGGGGGCGCAGTGTGTTCTGTACGAACATCACCAACGGTCAGGAAATACCAAGACCTTTAAAATAAGATGTAACATGATAGGGTCTGCAGCAAAATCACCTAGTTCCATTTTTCACCACTAGGGGTCGCACTATATTGTATGCAACAGAAAGTGATTTTTTAGTATTCGACTCTAGTCCCCATATGTACAATTTCTTCACCGTGTAGTAATTTGAAGCTTAGTTAAGTTCGTAAACGTGTTTTTAACCCGTTTCCCCCTGGGGGGAAACGGTTTCCCCCCGGGGGGGGGGACCGTTCAACATTTTTATATTTTTCTCTTCCCATAGCACATCTACAGACCAAGAACTTTTCTTAGACACCTCAACCACATTTTTACACCAAGTAGTTCTCTCAATATAGTAGAGAGACAGACAAAACATGTTTCAAATTAATAATAGATATGAAATCTTCGTCGCTAGATAGCAGAAGCAGTCAATTAATTTTTTTTAGGAAGCTGCATACTGCCTTTAGACGCTTTTCAAGTGTTTGCGTTGAACCGGGAGGCGTATCTCCGAAATGTTGGCGCATACAGGTCAACCTGGCGAATTTTTGTAGCTCGCGCCAAAACCCTCTCTGTCGCAAAGCAACCCGCCTTTCCACTTCATTCATGATTCGTTAAGGATTCGAGCAATCTTTTTTTTTTTTTTTTTTTTTTTTTTTTTTTTTCCCAAGAGAATAAACTATTAAAAATGTGTCAGTGGAGTTTTAGTATCGTAATTCTTAAATAATATATTTAATGCAAAAATTTATTAGAAATCCTCCACCCTTTAAATTTAATTTAGCAAGATTAATGAAGAAATAAAATTGTAATATTCTAATTTTAAAGCTTTTAAAATTGTTCTTGAAATACATTTATTTATTTATTTATTTATTTTACTTTCTCTTACCAACATATATGGTAGAGAAAGTATTGTTTTGGGGTCAAATTTTCGAAATTGAATTTTTGTTACACGTTTTGAGGCTCCCTGAATCATAATTGTTAAAAATGTGTCAATGGAGTCTTTGTATCGTTATTTTTAGATAATATAATTTAATGCCAAAATTTATTAGAAAACCCTTTAAATTTATTTTATCAAGATTAATGAAGAAGTATATTTGTAATATTATGATTTTAAAGCTTTTAAAATTATCCTTGAAATACATTTAATTTATTTTATTTTATTCTGTTTTATTATTATTATTATTATTATTTACTTTCTCTTCGTCAAATAAAATTGTTTCTAAACCTATTTTAGATTATTTGAAAAGTACATTAAACTTTACATTCTTACGCTATTGATCTTAAGCTTTAATGTGCAATCTGTCATTATAATATTGAAATGCAGGGTGAAAAAGAAAGTCGTGTGAGTGACACACCAGATTATCATTATTACGCATCATTATTTAGTTTATTTTACCCATATATTGTAAGAAAAGTTTTATTTTTGATTCAGATTTTCGAAATTGAGTTTTTGCTACATTTGCTTAAATATCATGAAACAAAAAATTAGGTTTTTAGCGGTTGCCTGAATGTGTGTGTCTGTGTGTTTGTTATCACCATACCTCAAGAATAGATATTGGGACTCGGATGAAATATTAAGTAATTCGTGTGCAGTGACTAAGAAAAGAATTCAAATTCATTAAGTCTATGTGTGAATTTTCTGGTAAATACAATTTAATATTTTTGGATGAAACAAAAAAAAAAAAAAAAAAAAAAAAAATTGAACATTTATTTTATGTGCATGAAAGAATGTTTCGTATACAATGTAGAATGTATATCCTTTATTAGAAGTTTACACAGAACCCCACAAAAGAATTCAGATATATTCATACAATGGAATTGCTGAAAGGTCATTTCATGTCGTGCTATGTGTTTTAAATTCTGTGCTAAATTAGTACACTATATAGTGTTTGTAAAATATATAGTAAATATACAGGTCTACCCCAAATTAAATAAAAGCATTTCTTTTTATAAATAAAAATCAATGTAATAAATGCAATTAAAGTTTAATTAATTTAAAATTATTCTCTTATTCTAATTTACTTTATCTTATCCGTAAAAGGTCGCGAAAGTATTGTTTTCGGATCACGTTTTCGAAATTGAATTTTTGTTACATTTATATGTTTTGAGGTTTCCTGAATCCAAAAATTATATTTTTAGTGGTTGGTTTATGTGACTTGTCTGTGTGTATTACAGATATTGAGTTTGTAAAATGGATGCATCAGTTTTTAAATATCACTTATGTCATTGATAAGGACAATATTGCTTTGGAACAATGTAAGTTGTAAACTTCACATGTTATTCAAAATTTACGTTTTCTTTTTAACATGGCAAAATAGAGCAAAATTTCGTTTAAACGTCCATTATGCCAATATTTTGTCGTAAACATGTCAGACTAATATTTTAAAATATATTTTTTAATACACTTCATTAAATATGAACATTTTAATTTGAAACTTTAGTAATTAAATATTGTGTTTCCTTCATTTGACAAATTAGGCCAATACTTCCCACGAACTTGCAATATGGGGATCAGTTGCGTTGGAAATTAATGTACGAAAACAATCCTAATAAAATTAGTCATTTAATTACGATAAATCAAATTTATCGAATCGGATAGAGGGTAGCCTATGAGGTGCGGCATTTCAATCTGCGACTGTGTTGAGTGTTCTATCATACTCATTCCTTTTAATATGAATACATTTCGCTCTCAATAGAAATTAGTAACAATAAATATAGGATGAAAATGGTTATGCGCATCATTATTACTTTGATTTGTATAACATATTAAGTTAGATTGTTTATGATTACTGAAAAACAAATAGAATAGCATTAATAAAATGTTTAACGTTTTATTTTATAACTTTGTATGTTGGGGTTGGGGGGGGGGGTAAAGAATGAGAAATGGACATGTCCGAGGAGGAAATTATACTTAGAAAATTTTATGAATTTCAACCATAAAATTTAACACGAAATATCTATTTTATTATGATTAAGATGCTCTTTAAAAATACATAATAGATAAATATAAGGTGATAATTTATGAAAATTCAAGCAGTGCATCGTAAGAGAGATATTTTATAAAGTCATACATTTTAAAAATTTAAATACAAAATGACAATAAAAATAGTTGAAATGTAAAATGGCGTACTACTGATTTGGACTTATGAACATTTTTCATGCATTTTACTAAGAATTTGTAATTTGTTTGAACAATTTTTACAAACTTTTTGGCCTTATACATGAAATCGGATCTCAATGCTAATATATTACCATTATTATTATCTACTTCTCTATTCGGATAACTATTTCTTAATTTCAAGATATGTTTCGTTTTGCGATTTAAATCCTACATTAATAATCAGAAGAAAAAAAATTAATAACAAAAAGAGAAAGAAAGAAAAACGCCGGATGTTTATTTATACAGGTTAAGCGGCGTGAAGTTTCTCTTTGCACTTCCAGATTTGGCGAAAATCGCATTCTCTGGCGAAAAATTGTGAATTTGTTCTGCATGCGCCAACAGTTCGGAGATACGCAACCGGGAGTTCAAGTTAATGGTGAATACGGTCGTCTACCTAGCTCTAGAAGAAGGTTAACCGTAAATATGGCGGCTTGTTGATGTCAAACTCTGCTGCAGTGAGTGAGAAAAAACTTTTTTTTTTCCTTAAACTGTTAATTATTTTGTTAAAAAAAAAATGGAAATATGTAATGCTTTAAGATAACTTCTTTATTTGCATTAATGTATGATTCGTTCATTGCTCTGAATTGTTTACTTAAAAAAATGCCCATACTGCTTTAAAAGTAGTAATGCAATTTTACCAAAATTTTAAATAATGATGGTTAAAAGCAAATCGTATAGTTTCCACGGTGTATAACCATCTCTGTACACATACGAACCTGTTCCGTGCTAATTGCTGTGATAAAAATTGAAGCTCATTAACCGTAATTGATTCTTCTCTGCTACATACCATCCGATATAAATTATTTTAATTTGTCTTGCTCTTTAATTTATTGTTATCTACTTATATTCTGCTCCAACATATTAAATTATTGAATAAATAAATAACGAAAAAGAATAATAATCTGCAATCTCATAGGTAAACTGTTTACTCAGATAGAAGTATAGCAAATGCTTTATTAATAATTGTCAGAACAAGCTAAGTGCAGCTGCATGGATTTATTTTCTTAGTCCATATAATAACACACATTTTTAAAAAGGGGCATTAATACTTTAATGATTAATATTCAAAATCTATGTATGCTTATGAAATTGGAGAAATGTAACTAAAATATTAGGATATAACTGTTTATTTACTTTTGTGAAATTGAAATTTTTAATCGAAATAATTATATTTATCAAAGCAAGTTTAATTTTTCATTTATCGCAAGTAAATATTGGCTCTTCCAAAGATGATTTTAATAGCAAAATGGCACAAAATTTAAAATAGCAACATATACAAATATATATTTAATTTAGCTAAACTTTCTATATTTCTATAAAAACATTTGTCACATACTTTGTTCTCAATCTTGGTGTAATTAATCTGAATATTTTTCTTTAATGTAGATAACATAGTATATGGCACATCATTTGTTTCCATATGCATTTCATTGCAACTGCATATTTCAAATTACAATATTAATTTAACAGGAATATGTTATTCTTTTTAAGTTCATCATTTTTAGGTTATGTCATCGCATTATCTGTGAAATATGCAGATCCTACAGATCAGATGTTCATGGTTTAAGAAACAACGGCACACTGGACTGACTAAACATTTATATCTGATTTAATTGTAAATTAAAGGCAAATGCCAAGTGAGTTGTTCCGTTGATGCCTTCTGTTTTAATAGAAGTTAGATGCAATGGAATAGCTTTCTCAGTTAGTCTTGTTGCTGTTTGGGCAAAGACCAGTTGTCTACACTACAGACAAGGTGGAATGCTCTTCATGGAGGTCTTTCTAGGAGATCCTTACCCAACTAATCTGATTGGTAAGTATAAGAGCTCTATTTTTTAATACTTTTGTCTGCGATTCTAATTTTAAATGAATAATTTGAATAAAATATAACTTTGTAAAAAAATGCATTTAATTATTATGTATATTTGGAGTCTTTTTTCCTTTGAAAATGGAGTTACACAAAGCTTTAGACTATATATATATATATATATATATTATGATTAAGTTCAGTGCTATTATATTGCGGTTTTTTGTCAGTTTTCATTTATGAAAAGTTGATAATCAGAGCTTTTGAATGAGATTGGGGGAGGGGGATGCTATTCCTTGTACTATTATTTGTTCTTGTTATTATTATTTCTATGTTCATAACTTGAGCTTTGTGTTTTCATATACACAAAGAATTCATACATGTATAAAGCAGGCTTTATAGTAGCCGCTTCGTTCCGCTGTACGCAAGAACAGAGCTAGAATACAAGGAGTGATAACTTCATATTCAGTTCAATTCTGTTCAATTTCTTATTCAATAGATAGTTATCACTCCTTATATTCTAGCTCAGTGCTTGCGGACAGCGGAACGGAACGGCCACTATAAAGGCACCTTAACAGTGATTGTTGTGGTATGTAATTTTGAGCAAAGCAATGCTGCGATACAAGTATTCAAGATGAATAAGGTGAGTACATTAAAGTTATCCCAATTTTAAGCTAAACTGAATAAATTTGTACATTTCTGTTATTATAAATAACTATCATTAAATTATTGAAATATTTTTCTTATACAAAAACTTGTTATTCGCAGATGCTTATTTGTAAAAGTTTGTTTATATAATATATATATATGTGTGTGTGTGTGTGTGTGTGTATTTAATAACAATTTACATATCAGTTATATTACTTACTAGCAAGCTTTGCTTGTCACTATATATTTAAGTTTTTTTCAGTTTTAATTAAATAAATAGAAATGTTTAAATAAATATTTTTTTCATTGGCATTTTAAATACTCAGCTAATCAAAACTGTGTCAAAGTACTGTGATATACAGCTGTTAATGAAATATAAATGACATTAATTATTCGAATTTTATTATGTTGATAAGAAACAAAGTTAATTTTAAATCAACGTATATAGTTAAGCTCATCAGTGCCTTGTACCATGTCTGTGTGTAAACTCAGGTTGCCACCTAATTTTCATACTTATTTTTAAAAATCTAATTGTCCGATCGATAAGCTGTTTAATCCGACGGATTCAGAAAAATTGCCCCTTTTATTTGGTAAATTATTTGTAACGAATTTTTGATTATATTTTTTAAAATTAATTAAAATATGAAAATAACAGCTTTAAAATAGAAATTTAAATTTTTTATTGTTGCCATTTTTTTTCCAGCACAAAATGAAATATGCTTTCACATGGAAAAAAAAAATAAATATAAATAAATAAATAAAATATTAAATTTGCTCATGCATATGAAAAAATGACGTCTATAAAATAATAATAATTTTAAAGTTAACAAAGAGATAAATAAAGTGCGAAGATTTTGCACGGGCTTCCTAGCAAATGAATTATTTGACGTGAGAAATATATAAAATGAAATGATCACGTTTCAACAGGTGCCTTAGTCGCCCTACAACTAACTAGTAAATAATAGACATTCTCATTAAGGAACTGCTTTAGTATTGGACCCTGTAGGCAAAATTTGAAGTTTTAGACCAATGTAGGTTTGATACTTTTTGCTGAGGTATGTGCAGCTTTATAAGATAACAACCGTTTTAATTCATAGTTAAAATGATATAAAACCTGCTTCATAAAAAAAATCTGTAATAAAACTGATGTTATAAAAGCTTTAAAATGTTAATTTAGATTTTTTTTTTAATATTAATTTCAGTTAATCGAATACTCTTTATTATTGTCACAATTTAGTTTGTAAAATAATATGGACACATCTTTTGTGTAGGACCTCCTTGGCAACTTTTATTTTTTGGCAGTTTCGCGATGAGTTAAATGTGAATTATCTCAACTGCGTAAGTACAGACCTTACAGAAAATCATTTGAGCTACTTAATTGCGAAATTTTTAATTTCACTAAGGGGGTCCTACATTAAAGCTGTTCCCTAATGCTATTGTGAAATATCAGTAGTGTATAAGCATCATGAAATAATATTCAGACATTGTGAAATGGTTATAAGAAAGCACCACAGAACTGACATTTTTAAATAATAATTACAAAACTTTTAATAAACACCGTAAAATTAAAAAAACTCACAACAATTGTTTTGAGTCGAAAGAACACACAACTCTTCAGTAGGCGAAGAAGGTAGGCACGAGTGCTGTACTCATGTTGCCGCTTTAATTGCAGTCTACTTTCTTTGTCTAACAAAGGATCGTGTGTCCTTTCGACCCAAAACAATTGCTGTGAGTTTATTGCATTTTATGATGTCTGCAGTTTGAAGAAGGTCACACTTAATTAACTAATGCTGAAAGGCAAGGAAGGTCAACAAAATTGAGCACGGTGTAGCAGGTGGAAGGTTATTATATTACGTATCAGCAATCACAGAGTGAGCATTAAACACATTGCACAGGAATTGTGAATATCTGTTGGCGATGTTCCTTGTATTGTCCATCACCAGTTTTAAGCTGGCTTCAGAACCAAGAAACGAGTTTCTATCATTAGAACTAAAAAATGTACAGGCTGAAATTTTGAGGACTAGGCATGACCCGTAATAATGCTTTGATTATCCAGCCTACCACGTTTATTTTTAATTTTGCATTGTAAGGCTTGGTCTAGACAGAAAACGATAAAATCGGGATCGACCTGATTTTTTTATTACTATTATTATTTATTTTTTAAGGTAAATATAAAACCCTATGCCCGGCACAAAACAGAATTTAATTTAGTATGGCATGACTTATTTCAATCCATTCTTCCATACAAAGTTATGCAACAACTGTGTTTCATTTCCTAGCATAGGTTACTATATTTATTTCTTAAAATTTCTATGTTATGGCTTTAGCATAAGAGCGCTTTAGCGGATTTTAAACTTTTGTTGTCATTTTGGGGATTAATTAAATTAGTTATCACAATTGCATAAGTAAAGATAATGGCAACAAACGTCTGAGCTAATTTGGTGCGAAATATCAAAGAGTCCCATACTAAAAATGGTACATTTTTTTAGCACGATTTCTCTCAATTTTAATTAATTTTAAAAATGTTTCTTTTGACATCAGAAGAAATTATTTATTTTTGGCATGAATTTATTTTTTCTTTTTAAATTTTAAAAGTTACAATGGGATTTTCTTTAATATCGCTTGAACCAATTATCTGATTGAACTAAAAGAATATGGCATTAGCTAGATTTTGCCGTAATTATTTAGTATATCAACTTTTGTTAAAATATAATAATTTTGATACATATAATGATAAACTTTCAGCTTTATACATTTAGGTAAAAACAAAAATGTTTGCACGTTCATTCAAGGTGACAGATCGAAAATGGTAACGATGGCAAAATCACTGTTTAAAAGAAATAGTAGAATCTGCAGTACTAAAAGAAATAGATGTATTTTTTTTTAAATTATAACTTAAAAAAAGAAAAGAAAGAAAGAAAGAAATTGCCTGCTGAGCCCAGCCCAGCCCAGTCCAGCCCCGTGCAGACCTTTAATCATTGCGTCTAATAATTACTTCGATGTTTTCACAAGTATTTGCAGCAACTCAGAAATTATGTACATAAATAGCGTATCGTATTGTAGCACACTTCTAAATAATGTGTTTTTTTACCTTCAATGTTAAAATGTAACATAATTTTTAAACGCCCCTAGTAGAAAGAAAAATATAAATTAAGTCTTATTTCCTAAGTGACTTTTTCAGATATATTTAAAATTAAAAGCTCTTACTTTAAAGCTTCACAAGGCTTTTGTCACGGTTCCACAACTTCATCAGGAGCAGCTTCACATAATATGTAAATCACGATTGAATTGGATTTGGGAATAAGGCCGATTGACTGTTGTAGGTCCTGGGCCTCAGAGGGAATGCCCTCCGTGGGGGTCTTTCTAAGATGTCCTAGCCCGTATTTATGCAAGTTTTGCAGAAAAGCATGGAAAACTCCGAATGGCTTGGCCGAAACGCGCAACCTGGAACCAAACCCGACACTTCACGTCTACCAGCTTTGAGGATAGAGTATATCAGCCATCGGTGGGCCTATGTAGATCACGAAAGTAAATATAAACATCTTCCTCGTCCTGTTGTTGCAATAGATGGCACCACTTACAGTCTATGCTCAGCAATGGTTTGTCTCTGTTGCAACTGTATCGATTTTTAAAATTTTTGGAAGTTTCGTGATGTAGGGTATAAACATAATTTTTGTAATTTGCTAATTTGTTTCTCTATATATTAAAAAAGTTACTCTCACTGGCGTCAAATTTTTTTTGTCTGCGACAGCATCTTCTAGCGGAGGGCAGGGTCCTTCGCGTCATGAGAGGTATCAATGTGTTCCGAATACTCCAAGGAAGACATTTCATCTGCTTAGAAATATCTGTTATTTTAATTAAAGAAGTTATTAACTAAAAACGACACGTTTATGAAGGTGCTCTATTTGCCATTTTGAAGAAAGTTTCTCCCGGTGACGTTGTTCTTCTGTCATGAAGTCATTTTACACGGGAAAATTAAAAAGTGATCCATGGTTGTACGTAGTTAGGTAGGTAGGTTCGATTTAACGTCGCACCAGTACTGCGCTATGGGTAATTGGCGACGGTCTAGGACGCACCCCAAGAGATGTTCCGGTCACATGCCATCACAATTTTTATCCTTCCCGGAAGGGATCACCACCCCCGCTTTGGTGATCCCCAGAGATATAGTGTGGGTGGGAACATGGAGGACTTTGAGGTCACGACAGATTTTATGTACACCAGCCACG